>PVLD010014280.1:0-52945 GCA_004027595.1 Dinomys branickii
GTGTGTGTGTGTGTGTGTGTGTGTGTGTGTGTGCGCGTGTGTATGTGTGTGTGTGTGTGTACACGTGCGTACAGATGCGCACACGAACTGTCCCTGGGTGGGGCGGTGTAGAGTTCCAGACCAGCATTCTGTTTGAAAAGACCCTGCTGTGGTCGAGAGCCAGTTCTTTCATTCACATTTTCCACTTGAGAAAACAGCATGAGGGTTTCTTTCTCTTCCAGTCCATAGCTAATAACTACTACGGTGACAATACTTCATTCACTCACTGCCTCAGAAAGTCGGGACACCCTAAGCCAGTTTTCCAGGACAGATGCAGCGGCTGCCATGAGGTCTGCATTGGAGCTTCTGAGGCAGCTGCCACCCTAAGCCTCCTCCGGGATTTGTTGTCCATGACAAACGCCTCCTGCCAAACTGTGTGAGACTCATTATTACTCATCAAGAAGGAGGCTATGAAAAGCTTTCATTTTTGGCTAGCCAAGGTGTCCTTTAAAAAAAAAAAATCACTCAAGACTGGCCTTACTCCAGACTTAACAGATTTCAAATTAGGGTGACTCACTGCTGGGCTGTTAGCGATGAACCAATTAAAGTGGAATATTTAAAAATGTGCCCCGCCCAGCCCTCACTACAGCTTTTCAGGGCTACTCCAATGGACATAACAGACTAACTGTATAAAAATAGGCGGCTTATGCACGTTATAAATATTCTTCAAGAGTGATCAGCAGAGGAAAACTAGTGAAATATTATTCAGCCAGGTATAGGCAGAGGTCCCAAAATATTAAAATATAAATAAATTATACCTTCAGTTCTAGCTGCAATCCAATTTGAACCTCGCTTTCTGAGTTCTTAGGTACAAAACAATATAGGCACAATTAAAATAGTCCTATAAACAAAAGAAGCCTCTTCAGGATCCCTACACCACAGTGATGCTTAGTTAAAACAAAGAAGAGTAACTGTACAGATAAAAGTGCTTTAAAAATCAGATGTAGTAACAGTTTCCTTACTCCATTAGCCTTGGTGAAATAAACACAATTTCTTGTCAAAGTCCACTGTTAAATTCTGCTAAAAACAAATGCTCTGATGATATCATTTCCTAACCTTTACAGTAAGAATCTCAGACATTTACAAAAACCCCTTAAGAAGGATACAACCATAAAACTCTGCGCTTTCATTGCAGATGAAACAGTTCTCAACCATTATCAGAAGCTTCTTTTCCACCAGTGAGGGACATCATCTAATATAAACAATTAATTAGTAAAATTACCCAGCAAGCATTATGCCCTGGACAGTGTGCTGTAGACCGGGAATGTATACATCGCCTGAGGATATTCACAGACTGTCCAGACTCGGGGCTGCTTACAAGTTCCCGGGAAACACAACATACACAGGCAGATGGCAAACGTAAAAGGCTGCCACAGTAAGAACCAAGCAAATAACGAACTCAGGAGCCACCACCACAGTCAAGTCGGGTCCCTGGAGGATGGTGTGACACACCTGGACCTGGAGTAGCTTCTGCAGGTATCCATCCCTCATCATACCCTTTGTTTGGTAGCCCTGAACCCTGCAGACAGGAGTTGATGAGGAGCATGGTTTGGGGCAGATTTCCCAACTCCTTTGGGACTCGTCCTACAGGCAGCAGGACGCCTCAGTCTGAGCTGCCACCCACGAGCAGTTCCAACAGCGATGACATACTGCGCTGGCGGGTACCAACCTCACCTAGCGGCAGGGTGCGTGGCTATCCACGCTACATATTCTAGGATCACTGGAAAGTTCCTCGGTCCTGGCACAGTGTCTGACACTCCCCTAGTCCTCCTATTTTCAAACAAAATTCCCAATCCATTAATTTATTACAGAATACTGCCAACTTCTAGAAAAGCAGATTAAGTTTGCCCAAGCCTGTGATGATTGACTTTTCAACTTCGACAAAGAGCTTAGAGGTTTGTTAGAAACAAAACCAGGGGCTGGGGATATAGCTCAGTGGAATAAGCGCCTGCCTAGCAAGCGCAGGGTCCTGAGTTCGATCCCCAGTACTGCAAAAAAGTAAAGAAAGAAAGAAACAAACAAAACCAAAGACAAAATGATAGGTGGCAGGGCTTAAAGAAATGTATCTCTAACATGAAACGCGGCCTTACATGAAGAAGGGAAGCCGAAAAAGGCTCAAAGAAGAGGCATAAGGACATCCAAACCACCTTCAGCCTAGCCCCAGAACTTCACTTAGACACAGTTCTGCGGATTTGTTCTGTCAGAAGGAATTAGGAAGGCTAAAAAGAGACACTGTTCAGCTTCCCTGAGGACAGACACCACGAGCACCCTAGAAATACAAAGCTTGCTCGTCCACGGCACAGAACGTACCATCTATGAGAAGAACCCCCAAGAGTCGTAAGAGAAAAATGCAATTTGAGACCTACTAAACTTCAGATGAAGGTAAGTACCGATAAGGAACAGGGAAGTATAAACAAAAGAAGCTATTGTGACTTCAGTCATGTCACTAATTTTAAGATGATGTTGTAAGTTCAGATACCTCCAAAACTGGTTGGCATTCAGGGAATCTCTTAGTTTATCATTTTGACTAAATTTGTTTTCAATAGATTAATGTAAAGATTCTGAATCAGCATTCTGTACTTTACTGAACATTGCGTCACCAATGTAAAACAAGATGGCTGCTGCCTACAGCCAAATTTACCTCACTGGAGTTAGTGGCGATTTGAGGTAACTGAGTTCCCGAAAATCCATGGCTGCCACTGGAATCAAATATCTGACAGATATGGGGGGAAAAAAGACTAATGAAATGACTGCAATGTTCATTCAGTACCCAATCTTTTTCAGTATTAAAAAATGTGACATTTCACAAGACCTTTATTTCATAATGTATACTAATATTCTAACACAAAATTTTGAAGAAAAAGTTGCTTTCCTTCTTTCCCCACAAAGAGTTAACATATTTTACATTTTTATGATGTCACTTATTGTTGAAATCATTCTGAATCTTGATGCTGCTTTTAACCAAGTACTTATTTCTGAAAATGCTAAACAGATCTCAGAGTTGGCAAAGTCACCAATCAAGCTTATAATTATATTTTAAATGCACACAGAATAAATTTTGGAAGAAAAGATAGCTTAATGTTAAAAGTAGTTATGTCTGGAGAGATTAGGAATAATTTTCCAAATTTTATCTTATAAATTCTTTAAAATATTAATATTTATGACCTTTAACCATTTAGGAATATGAACTAAATCAATTTTATTCAATTATATAAATACCAACACTGTAGTTGATTTCACATCTTTTAAAACAAAAAATTTTCAACCAAATGCTTTTGTTTGTCAAAAAATCTTCTGTTGAGAACATTTACTCCATATGCTAGGTAATTAGCTGTCTATATCTAAGAAAAATAAGTTATCAAGTTATTTATTAAGTTATCACTCAATTACACTGGATTGGTTATCTTGATTAAAATCAGAATTGGTTAATGGCCTTAAACATCATAAAATTTAATTCAGAAAGCAACGACCAATCATTTAGAGTTGACTATATACTAAAATGTTTCTAACAGATGATTACTGTTTACAACTAAATTAAAATATATGCACTATAACTTTGATATTCTTTATATATGAAAGTATATAAAAGCTGTGGCCACAAAAAAGTTTCATGCAGAACCAGACATGGTGGTGCATACCTGTAACCCCAGCATTCAGAAGGCTGAGGCAGGAGGATTGCCATGAGTTCAAGGCCAACCTGAACTACACAGTGAGGTATTATCTCAAAAACAAAACCAAATATAACAGAAGTTTCATGTATTTTTGCTGTCTTTCAACCAAGCCACTTCCCACCACCTCTAACTTTATTGTTTCAACAAGCCAAAGATGTTGATACCAGCCCCTTGTCATCTAATTCCTAAGTGTTTTACACAACTGAATAGCCATATACCAATTAGATAATAAAGTTCAAAAAACATGACTTTCTCAGATGACACTAGAAGCATATCCAAAATAGTAGCACCCCACTGAAAATAAACAGAACTTCTTGAGACTAAATGGTAAATATTTTCCCTATCCATTTACATGATCAGATCACCTAACTTCATGTTTTCAACAGTTTGAAAAATTAATAATCCTAATATAAATAAATCAGTAAGATAAAATTTGTTAATATAAACTATGTTATAGGCATTATGAAATAATTCAGTTGTGCATATTGAAAATGTTCTAAACATAATTCACTGTACTTGGCCATATTTTAGCAATAAATGATCAGGTTAGTTTTCTTCTTGATAAAATATTTAAAAAGCCATTACCCCTCAAAGGAAAATCAGCAGCAGCAGCTTTCCAGCAACTCGGGGCTTTGGACTCAGCCCTGTACCTCAGGGGCCGGTGCTCAGGGTAAGGTCCAGCTCTCCGTGTGCAGCTTCTCATCGGGCAAGTGGCTGACAGACTACCTGCTTTATATTTTATGGCTTGAGAAGGCAAAGCATCTGTGCTAGTGATAGAGTTTAGCTGCAGCTGCTCTGATGATTATTAATTTTCCACATTCACTTTAATATAATCGCTATGGGAAAATAAGTATTAGCACTAAAGGTCATGAAAGGTAATGACTATTTTCTACAATTCCTATTTTTCGTGTTCCTAAATGCTACAGAAGGTGTGCCTGCCTCCTTGGGCATGCGAGAGTAGATGGCGCAACCTATATATTTCATGTAGGGGCAAAAGGTTACAAGAAGGTTGCACTGCTTTGATTCCTGGGCAACTTTTATTCCGCCCTTAAAGGATGAACTTAAACGGTTTGCAACGGGCAGAAAAGAAAGGTCTTCAGGGAGGTCACTTCCGGCTATTGCTCCTCCCAAGCTGAGGACTCACCTGAGTGACGGAAGCTCTTTTCTCCTTCCCTTTCCTTGCCAGGGTGTCCAGTCCTTTTAAGGAAGAAAATATGCCTTTCTTGCCCCTGCCTCGCTGGGTCACCGAAAGCGTTCTTTTTCGAAGAGCAGAGTCATCTCTAGAACATACCTAATTTAAAGCACAGTTTAAAACAATCTTAAAGTGTATTTTGTGGGTGATAGAGAAAATTAACAGTAGCCCTAACCAAAATAAGCTCTGCTTGCTGTAAACACACTGTGGTCAGTGTCAGAGGCTCCTGCATGTTTGCTACATCAGAAACGTGCCCACCACACAGATACCTCTCATCTAGGAGCACAAGCCTAGTTACAACATTCAGATCTCGCCACAGCAGGTGGCAGTGTCAGCAGAACAACCTACAGACCTCCCAGGTTGAGCCACTTCAAGACACAGAAGCCCCCAAAGGCGGAGTGATTTCAGAAAACCCACAGGGACTCTCTGGAGTATAGGTCAAGCCCCCTTTGAGCAGATTTTCATCTTCACAGCACTCTGGCTATGCCCCGGAAACACCCCAGCTCTTGTTAGGAGGAGACAAAGTCAAAAGACAGACACATCCGAATGCATAGTAACCACCCACTAGCAACTAGATTCCCGGAACCAGGAGTGGAGAACATCCGGGAACTCTTCACAGTCTCCTCCCTCCTATCACTCTGGAGAACCCCCATCAGTTATTGCGATTAGCGCAGGCAGAGCCGTCGGCACCGCGCCAGAGAAAGGGGAGCAACTATGATTGTCTCTGAAGGCTGCCAGGACAGCCTCCCTCGGAACTTACCAGAGCGTGGAATGAAGAAACAGACAAGATGCCCAAGCGGCCGAGCGCCAGCTTGGAGGGGCGGCTGGTGGCAGCAAGCAGGCTCTTGGGGTTCGGTAGCTCCCCACCTTGTAAGCTGGCCAGGTAGCAGCGCATTCTGAACAGGTCCATGTGAAACTTCTCTAGATTCTGCTCCCACTGCCGGATCTTAAAGAGCAAGAAGAGAGGTAAGTAAGCTGCGTAAGTCACAGTGAAAATGCAAGCCCTTTCACAGACCCCCAGGAAAACTCAGCTTCAGCTGGAACTGCGTGGTTTGAATCAGCCTTCTCCACTCCACCCTCTTTATAAAACGCACTGGGCCACACAACACTGCACTTCAGCAAGGCAGCCCCAAACAGAAGGAGGTGGTGGTCCCAACAGTGACGGACTGAAGTGACGCGATCTTTGGGGAGCCCCAACACCAAACCATAAAGGCTTAAGATGAAGATGGAAATGCGGGTTCCCCCTCCCGTTTCACTACCCTTTACATCTGTAGCCTCTGGCCCTAAACCAGATTAAGTGAGCTGCGCACAGACAGATGCTGGACACCAGACAGGAGTGGCTTTACGTTCCCATGCATGCTGGGTAATGACTCAAAACAAGATGAAGTAAATGGACTTCAGGGATGAGGACACATAGAGCTTTTCAGCTATTTTAAGTATTTTGGAGAATAACCACCATCTGTACATCTGAATAAGATTAAAGCGTCTAACAGTCATACACAGGAGAGCAATCCCTAGGGACTTCTTTCAGAACTTAAGTCAGGAGTTAGTGAAGACACAGAACAAACTCTGTGGACCATGTTCCTTTCTTCCAAGGGTGTTACCACCTGTTACCTCCAGGCACTACCTCCACTCAAATCCAAATTAATAGGCGAAGAGAGGCTGTAATGACTTGTTAATACAGCACTCAGGAACAGAGCAGAAAGCCAGGCTCCCTCGGCCGAGACAGCAATCTCAGAATGCGAGCAGGCTGCCACAGAAGATTTGAGATACAGGGTTCAGTAAAAGAGCTGTTGTTTCCCTTGCAGTGTTTAGCCCCAAATGTACACTAACCTTTCAGACTAAACTTTTCCAGGTTAACCTTTAATTCTTCATAAATGATCATGTGAAGGACTTCCAACATTAAACGCTATGTTGTTTTCAGGTTTTCCCCATAGAAACGTTACAAATTCTGAGTATTCTGCACATCTCCTCCAACTTACCCATATCCATCTCTTAGGAAGGTCACAGGACAATTTTCTGCATGAGAAAAACCCAACAGCTATGTAATAATGCTGACTTATCATTGTTTGTCAGTAAGCAGCAAAGCAATCTCAACACTCACAATGAATTGAACCTGCATTAAGATTCCATGTATCTTTACTAGTGACGAGATCCTTTACTGCTATCCGCCTTGAATGAATAGCACAAAGACTTGGTAGCTTTTTAAAATGCAAATGGCCAAGTCTTATGCCTAAGGAATCTACCCTTTAGGTCTGAGACAAGGCCTCAGAAAGCACCTGGCAATTCTAGTGCCCAGCCTTAGGGAAAATCGCTGTTCTGCATGAACAAGAAAGTTCAAATCAGCCTATAAATCTCTTCATGATCTTTCTCTACTAGAGAACTTGGGATTCCAAAAGTGATGGATGGGTATAAACTGATGCCTGCCAGAAGCAATGGTGAAAACTATACTTTGAGTTCTGTGTCACTCATACCTTCCTCTTTAGATCACTCCTAGAAATCCACACTTACGTTCTTTTGGCACCTAATAGCTCTAGACTGAACAATGTGTGTTCACACCCATTGATATCTCAGTGTAAAAATGTTTGTGAGGCATTTTCTAGTTTTACTGAGGGTAGAGAAGAGAGAAGAAAATGTCACTGGATGCCAAAAGGCAAAGATGCCTGTGCCATATATAGTGCAGCGACAAGACAAGAGGTAAGATTCAGGTCTATGGCAATCACCAAAGCTCAGAGAGCACAGATCTCTACGGCAGGACAAGCTGCCTTAGCCACACATCGATGCCATCCATTCCCTAAATACTCCAGATACCTATTTACCTTGTTTTTCAGATCACAGCTCTTTATAGAATCAGTCACTGAATTTATGAGGATTTTTAGTTGAATAAGGGATAAAAAAAAATGTTTGTTTTTCTTCCCACAGACTTAGCAAAGGTGTAGGGAGGAACGGACAAGATTTGTAAGTGAAAGTACAGCGAAAACATCTTTCAGACCTATGATTTCATTGACAGAAGGGAGAGGTAGAAGGGCTGGATCCGTGAGTCCCAAACAGAACTTAGAATGTTTAGGAAGTCTGTCAACATAAGCACCGAACCTGCAAAGTACCTGGTTCTACCGCACCTGTACTTCTCGGCAGCAGAGACTGTGCCCAGCTAGATGCGAAGGTCTTGGTCAGGGACATAAAATGATCAAGCCCATCCAGACTCATGAGGACTCAGACTGAAGCCAATGTGGACACTATGCTGGGGACAAGCAAGCTATCAAGTACAGCACCCCAGGGGGGCCCACCAACATGGGTTTCTCTGAATCAGAGCAGGCAGCACCTAGAAACATACTTCAGCAGCTGTCACTTCAAGTTTCACCTAGTTATCAACTTCTTTTCTCTCCGTAAGCCCCCAGGTATTCTGTAAAGATGGAGGTACGAGGGATCTACACCCTTGCATAGGTGCCTTACCCATCCTGAACATCTTGCAGCTCTACTTTGAACCTTGACATTCAAATTTCGCCTACATTTTAAGTAATGTTAACTAAATGCAAAAAATTGTATTAAAAATCCCTCAGAAGGTATGATAGGAATACATTTTTAAATGTAAATAAAAGTAACTTTCCTGAACTGTTATATATGCTACTTCAGTGAACTTTTTCTTTCTTTTGTTTTTGGTAGCAGGAATCAAACTCAGGACCTTGCGCTTGCCAGGCAGGCGCTTGTACCACTGAGCTATATCCTCGGCCCTCGGTGAACTTTAATAGTAATAATAATCACTAAAATAGTAATGTTATCTGACAACACATTTACTAGGATGTTTCTGGAGTTATTTCCCCTAACATTATCAAAACTAAAATGCCCAAAATCAATTCCTTTAAACCAAAACTGTTTCCTCCTTTTCTAAGTTCCTGACATACTACCCATTCTCCTAACCACGTCTGTAGTTTTAAAGATAAGTATCAGTATATCATACTAAAAAAGCCAATCAGTGATACCAGGTTTTCGTCTCTTTTAATGTCCATGCACAAAACATAAAAATGACATGGATAGAAAAAAATGTAAGGGAGGTTTTCATTATCTTTCATTGGAAAAGGAAAAATTTCTAACGAAATTACAGGGAGACACTCCCATTTTTAAGCACCAACACAAAGTCAATACAGAAGTTTGCTCTCTATTTCTCACATAGCTATATCGGTGTAATGAGCTCAGAGAGGTTTTGCTCCACTATGGAAAAGGGGGAGGGGCCGAGACGAAGCCTAATGATAAAGATAACAAATGACTCAAATGACTAAGCGGGGCTGGGGATATAGCTCAGTGGAATAAGCGCCTGCCTAGCAAGCGCAGGGTCCTGAGTTCGATCCCCAGTACCGCAAAGAAATCAAATGACTAAGCGGCGAGACGCCAAGCACATTCCCACCACACCCAACGCGCCCAGAAAAGTATTTTCTACCTTGCAATCATTTAATTGTAGTGTTTGGCTAGTTAGCCATGACTAGATTTTGCCTAAAAGATAATTTGACTTTCCTTTTTAATGAATTAAGGTGAAAATATCCATTCCATGTTTTCAAACACTAAAACTTATATTTACAAAAGAAATTAACCAGTGACACAGGTTACACTAAAGTTAACTAGCAGTTAGAACAACCAGCTAAAGTATAGAGAGTCAGGGTTTTATTTTGTTTTGTTTTGAAATGATATTCACTCGGTTTTATAGCCAACGCACAACCAATTAAATCAAGCAGAAAAATCCATTATGAGAACAGGTAACTTAAGGATTCATTTCTAATTTAAACAAAATAATTCGTCCTTTGGCTTGGCTAGCAAGCAAAACATCATCTGATTTACCAGAGTTTTATTGAGCAGCCATAGAGCTCATAGGGAAGAGCACAGAGCTATGTTCAAATCCCAGCTCTGAAACTCACCAGCTGGGTAACATCAGAAAATTTACTTTGCTTAAGGGTCTATTCACTCCTCCCCTAAATGGATATAATATACAAGTTATGACTGAAAGATATGGTGAATAATTAAATTTTTTTAAATGTATTATAGTAAAACATACATTGCCATTAATCCCACTCAAAATTCTCCCCCACACACATACCTTGCTTCAGTCAAATATACCTATCCCATTTTCGTGCTGCTTTCGGAAGCAGCTCTGGAAGCCCTCTTTCATGGGTGTCTTAGGTTGCACTGTAGTAGCTACCTCAGTGCTTCATTCACTTTAGAACCTTTATATTTCATGTTCATTTTAACTTTGAGGAAGAGCCAGAGACTGCACAGCGCCACATCCAGTGAATGAATGATGGACAACACCCCGAGATGTGTTTAGGAACTTGCCTTTCGACTGAATGGCGCTGGGGACGGCCTTCACAGTGTCTTATGACACCTTATACGGTCACATTCATGTAAAATGACTTCCAGAACTGCTTCAGAAAGTGGCAAGAATGATAGAATAAGTCAGTTCAAAACAAGGAGGGATTATAATAATGTGTCCTTTACTATAATACTTTCTACTTAAACGTTCACCACATATTTCAGTCACACCTGTACATATCTTTACCTCACCGAGTTACTGTGAAATCAAATATGATGACGGCCTGAGACAGGCTCTCTGATAAATAAAACAGGGAGGGAAGGAGGCCGAGGTAGGGTCTGGCCAGCCGGAGGAGAAAAGGCAAGGCTGGAAGGAAAGATACCAAGGCCACAAGTTAAAGGCTGGGGTGAGGCAGACTCAGGAAGAACACCATTTGCTCCAATAAAGAGCAAGAATCCCAGGTTCACAAGAGGGAACTCCAGCAAAGCACCAAGAGCTCCTTCAGGAGCTCACGGCTGTGCTGGGAAGCAGCTGAGCCCCAAGAAGATAACTGTAAATCGGAATGGCGAGAGCAGTGATAAAAACAGGAACCAAGGACCCTGGGACATCAGACAGGTCCCGCACGCAGTAGGAGGGAGAGGGCGAGGACAGCCCCCCGGGGAGGAAACCCTGCGGCCTTCACCCCACGTGGAGGGCAGAGGCAGGGGACAAGGGAGGAAGACAGCAGCAGCCGCACGCCCTGCCGCCGCCGTCCTCTCTGCTGTGGCCAGGCCTAAGCGGAAGAAAGAAGCGTGTGCTTAGGTCCTACAGGGAGGCTGGAGGTGCTAGGCAGAGGTCAGGTGAAGAGAAAGTCTTAAGACTTCATCTTCTCAGCTATAAGAGATCTGTTAAGGGATCCAGGATCAGGGCTGCTGTCCAGAAGCAAACCTTGCCAGTGGAAGATGGGCCCGAGGGTGGGCAAAGCTGCAGCTTTCTGCAGTAGTACAGGACATCAGGGCCACTCACACCTACCCACCTTGCCTAACATCTAAACCGCCCCGGGGCCCTCACTGCTCCAGGGCACCCTGCCTTTGCCCAGACTGAACCTCTCAAAACGCCCTTATCTTTTCCTCTTCTGGTTAATTCACTTTTAAAGAAGTGCTTCAGGTCTGCCTTCTCCGGGAAGTCTTGCAAGACCTGAAGCTAAATCTCTGTCTTCTCCTCCAGCACACTGCGACACCATCTGCTCTGAACTCATTCCATCATGCTGCAACTGTGCACTCAATGACATCTCACCCTGGTGACTGTGAGTACCCAAATGTGCTGTTTTCTGAACACCCAGACTGGGCTCACTGGCCTCGCCCAGAATGTGCATTTAATAAATACGCACTGGGATAAACTGAACTCTGTTCTCCTGCCCAGAACACTTCCATCTTCTCCCTGTTGCCTGCTGAATACAGTCCCGGTCTTGGTCCACGCTTCCATAAACTGGCCTTGTCGCTCACCAAAGGCCCATCACAGGGTCCAGCTGCCAGCAGTTTATTCCCCAAAGTGCTTCCCCCACACCCATACCATTTTATATTTTCCTCAAAGCTTCATCCACATGGTTCACATCTCCACAGTTTTCAACTAAATTCAGCGCACCTTCTTTATCACTTTAAACCCTGAGGTAAATACTTGAGGCAAAACCCACCAGCTCATGAAACACATAGCAACACCCGCTCCCTACCTCAGCCAATCAACCTCTCTGTGCTACAGTAGCCTCACCACTGCCCTCTCAGGCAGGGCACACTGGGGAGCCCCTTCCCCCAGGCACACAGGCATTGGCTGGGGAAGCCAACTGGGAAGATGCCAGGACCAGGGGTGGTGAAGCCCTGTCCTTATTTACTTGTTTGAAATAATCAGCGGAAAGGAAGATAAAGTACTAACTGGACCTAATTTACAACGCTTCCTCCCTCAGAACTTCAAAGCCTCCCCAGCATGTGGCCATTCGCTCAGCGTGGCCTGCTCCGCATTGGCTATGCTCGAGTGAAAGCTGCCATCGCCCTGTCCCCCAGAGAGCTCCGAGAGGCCTGAGGACCAGACCATCTGAGGGGTTATTTTAAGCAAAGCACGTGGCCCCATTACTGTATGAAACTCGCCCGTTAGTATTGTGATAATGTCTTTTTATGAGGAAAAGGCATCAACAGTGATATTTCTCCACCCACACACTTCAAAGAAAACGCACCCCAGAGATCTGATCTGCATGATGTCATACACTGTGCTCTGCTAGCTCGGGACACATCATGACTGAGGTCCTCAGAGTCTCCAGGGAAAGCACGACAAACAAAAGTACGTAGCGGAGCTGAGATTTTTAAACGCTAAATGGACAGAGCCCTCCTCTCTCACAGACGTTTTTTAAAGGTAGCTTAGAGAACACTATACACACACGGGATGGTTGGTCTCAGCCTGTGAATACCTTCACCTTGGCAGCACCACATCACCTCTGGTCAAAGATCTCATAAAAGCAGTTCCAAACCTGTGCCCATCGTCCCCCAAATATTTCTCAGCCTTTGTGCCTGCAAGTGAAGAGTAAACAGCTCTCTTCATAAACCTTCTGGCAAATGATCTGGGCCTAGTGGGACCAGCAGATGTCATTCCTGTCACCCACTGCAAAGCCCTGTTGGGAAACAGGACTAAATTATAACCTAAAACACTGCCAATATGGTGAGGAGAGTATTTCCAGGCAGAATTTCTGAAGATGAATCCAAGTGGTTCCTTTCCAGAAGCGCACAAGCGTGTAATGGGAAGGAGCCTGTGCACAAAGCAGGGGGCGGGAGAGGGGAGGACGCGGGGATGGGTTGGGGGCAGGCACGGGGAGGGAGGACAGAGAGAAAAATGCAGTAGTAGTAAGGATGGTGCCCTTAAAATACAGTGACGATGCTGTCAACGAGTGGGTAATGGGCCACCAAGGACAATGATCCTAACTCTTTAGACAGCCAGGCTGGGTCACTCAATGGGCCTAGGCCCTTAGATTTGTGCAGGATTCACGCTAAAGCAACCTCCCCGCCCAATCAGAGAACAGCACCAATGGCGACATCACCAAGTCAGCATTTACAAACCGGGCACAAAAGAATGAAAGTGCACTGGATGACAATTTCAGGGTTTTTAAAACCATTTGCTTGAACCTCTTGTGGTCACAAAAAGGACAGACATACACACAAAAGGATGAACACACACACACACACACACACGCATACGCACACGCACACGCACACGCACACAGAGAGGCTAAGGGTCTCTCAAGGTGGCCAGATTTCCCCTTTCTCTCCTCAAACTGAAACACTTGACCTAAAAACTCCAAACTGGGTGTTCCTTCCAGGGGACTAAAACACGGCTCCAGAGCTAACCTTGAAAGAGCCAGGAAAAGTTAAAGCCCTGCTTTTTCCACAGCACAGTCCCCACGAGAGAGTTCTTTCTTCAGTGTTTTGGTATGTGTTTATAGTGTACAGTGATTACAGTCCTAGACATGACACATCTCATCCCCCTCCCCTCCCCTGCTATCTCTGGTTCATTTTCTTTTGCAAAAGATTCCCTTTTTTTCTATTATCTTTTATTTTGCTCTTTATATCTTGGGCTTCTCATATAAGAGAAATCAAGCAATAGTTAAGCTTTTGTGTATGGTTTCTTGAACTTATATCCACTTTCCTATCCATGATACAAGTTCATCCTTCTTTATGGCAGGGTAGTATTCCATTATGTATAAATACCATATTTTCTTTATCCATTCATACCACTTCCAAGATTAGCTATTGTGAACTGTGCTGCTTTAAACACAAGTATGCACATATCCTACGGGAGTTGTGACATGGATGTCCTCAACACTGTGATACTGGGCTCCATGTGTGACGTCTCTACTGACAGACGGGCTGTGGTGACTGGAACTCAGAAGTCTGGGCCCACAGGTGAGACACTGTATGAAGAAAACACCAGGCCAGCCAGTTCGCCTTCAAGCCCTCTGACCTGTCACTCCCCTCCACAGAGCAGCTAGGGTCACACACGCTCTCTCACACAGAGACAGCAGGGTGGGGGCACACACAGACAGGTGGCCGCAGGCCCTGAACTCCTCCCAACAGCTGTCACAGGTGAGGCAGGGAGAACACAAACTGTGCTGGGGCAGTAGCTGTTTTCTTGTCGGATCTCAAACGCCCTCCCAACCTCTGCCTGCTTCTTGGAGGATCCGATTCCTTCTCTCTGCAGTTTGGAGTCTGCTGACAGGTACTATTTAAATAAATGAGACATCCTGCCTGAGGAACTACCCTTAACATTCTGCAGAATTTAAGGAAGCTGCGCTCTCTGGCATGCATTTTCCATACAAGCTGGTGCACTCCTTCTGTGTCACTGTGTCTGGGCCCCCACAGCGGCACACCCAGACCGGGGCCAACTCCTTGCCATTCACTTTCCCCATTCAGTCCGCCCTCTACTCCGCCCCCTGATCAGTCTCCAGAATACTTACTTATAGGACCATTCGGCAACTTAGAAATGTATGTTCTCCCCGAACACAGAAGATAAAGAGTAAAACTTAAAGCTAGGTTTTACATTAAGACTGCTACGGCCTGAAGGTATATACTCCCCAAACTCCTACTTCAAATCCTAACTCCCAAAGTGATGGTATTAGGAAGCGGGGCCTGTGGGGCGGTGACCAGGTCTTGACAATGAAGCCTTTAGGAATAGGATTAGTGCCCTTAGGAAAGGGGACCCACAGTGCTCCCTCACCCCCCCCCCCATTCACGAGTGGCCACAGCAAGAAGACGCCATCTATCAACTAGAAAGCAGGCCCTCCCCAGGCAGGGCGTTTGCTGACACCTTCATCTTGTTTGTAGTAAGTATGTTCAAACTGCTGTGTTCTTCGGAAACTTTTTTAAGAACTTAATTTCCCTAGAAAATTTACCAAGTAAAAAAGATGAAAAAGGAAGGCTATGCTGACCTAGCCTCACTGCATTCCCCATTCAAGGTCCCAAATCACTTAACAACTGATTTTGGAATGGAGTACAGTAGGCACCACCATGCATCCCCAGGGGTTCCTTTACAGAAAGAAGCTTCCTTCCAGGGCTGCTCACAGCTCCCAGATGCAGCCTCTCTGGGAACTGACCTCACCTAAACAGCTCTGCCTTGACTGGCTAACATCAGGGCACCAAAGCCCGGGCCCCTGGCCATGGTGCCCGGCATCTCTGACTGGCCCTCCAGCTGCAGGGCCCCCTGCAGGACCGGCTGCCTCACAGCCTTGCTCATTGCTGCCCAGCCCCGCTCCTCACTCCATACCCAGAATCCCTTGAGAGCATTCCCAGGCTCCTCCTTGTGTGCTCAGCACCATCTCAGCCACCCAGAGAAAATGACCTAAGACAGTGATGGCATAAACTTCCACTAACACTCCTCTAAGTGCTCAGGTTGTCTGAGCAAAGAAGAATAAAATCTACATGCATGCTTCGCCACCTCTAAAGTGCACACAGCACAAAAAATGCCGATGACTATATGAATGTAGAAATAATAGACCATATTCCTTAGCAGTTCATCTGTTACCTGTTAGTTTTTTTGGATTGCACCTCCACAGGTGTTGGTATGTTATTCCACAGCCTTTGTCTATATCAGACTCGTACTTGTCTAATCATTTAGTGGTTTTTTTTATGTACATTTTGTTCAGAAAGTGATAATATTTGACAGAATCAGCCAGGTAAGATGGCACCACTCAACACAGGAAAAAAAGATTTGGGCACAAAGATTTCAGTATACAAGTTGAGCCTTCTTATTCCAGAAATCCCCAAACTGAAGTGTTCTAAAATCCACACCTTTTTAAATGCTGACATGACAGCACAAGGGAAAAATCCCATACCATGAAAAGTTGCTTCAGTTACAAAATTATTGAAAATATTCTATAACGTTACATTCAGCTATGTGTATAAGGTATATATGGAACACAATTTCGTGTGTAGTCTTAAATCTCATCCCAAAGATTTTTTTTCATTGTGCATATGCAAATATTCCAAAATCTGGGAAAAAAATATGAAAAATGTAAACATTGCCGGTCCCAAGCATTTCAGATAAGGGATGCTCAAACTATCTCTGTCCACCCTCCAAAGGTTCTACTGTGGTCCCTATCCCTGTCATGAAAGAACAGCCATTAAGAACACGGACTGAAGCGCCTCGGAAACTGTTTGTCCCAAGACAGTGACCACCCCAGCTAAGCATACATTTGTGAGCCAATGGTACCTGGTTCTCAATGGCTTTCCTGTTCTTGGGGTCGCTCACCACAGACAGCTGCAACTCGGCCATCTTCTTCATCTTGCTGTCCATGTCGATCTTCTGAAGCAGACTTCTTGTCTGGTTCTTCAGCAGCCTCACAGTGTCCTCTTTCCCATGCTTCTTCGCAAAAAGGGACGCACACGCAGAATGTATGGCAGTGACCCAGTTCTCCAAGTCAGTCTGGCTGGTGGCCTAAACCCAGAGGAGGGGAAACTGTTTGAAATGGTTGTAACACAATAGTTCTCTCCAAAATGGCAGACTGAGCTTTGATATGTAAAACCTAGGAAGTATTTGCACTTCATAAAAAGAGTTTTACCTCAAAAACAAACCCCAACACTCAGCTCAGGTCCAGAGTGTCTCACAGAACAGAGAAAGCTATAGAGACACAGTCATAGAGCCTTAAATACGACAGGAAGCTCTACACGTGAGGAAGTGCGAAGAGCCAACATCAGGAGGGGTAGCAAACCAGGGCATCTTCCTTTGGGGTTATGTTATCCCAGGTGAAAAAGCTGCTTCTCTTCAGAATTTTAACATAAGGAAAGATACTGAGACCAAACATTAAAACACATAATCTGAACATAAAACTACATCTACTGTATGGCTTCAATTATGCAAATATTAGTAAAAGAATACAGAGAAATAATGCACAGTAACATTAAAGTCACTGCCTTCAGGTATTAGGAATATGGAATGGTTTTTATTTTTCTGCTCTCCAGTACCTTCAGACACAACAACCACATACTATTATTATAAAGGAAAAATATTTTATTTAAAAAACAATAAGGGCAGTTTGACTAAAGCATAATGACAAGTGTGCATGATTCTAAAGAGGCTGAAGAGCACTTTCAACCCGGCTTAAGTCCAGAAATGTCCACATGCCTATGATACAAGCCATGGAGTTTGTACTCTATGGGCCTTGGGATTATAAAATAGGACCAATTGGTAAAACTTCTTCAAACTAAAGATATTTTGCCTGGATCACAAAGTAAAATATTCATTTCATACTTAGCCCTAAGGGAAGCCCATGAGAATTTCATCGAAGGCATCACTTGCCCTATAGCGCAGGTTAATACCAACCCATTACTTGCAACACAACATCGTAGGTTTTAAACAATTTTTCTGTCAAGTGGAGGAAAATCAAACCTCAAGCCCTGACAGTTATAAGTCAAGTCAGTTCAGGGACAGCAGTAAGGCTGCAATTTACTACTGCTGGGCCCGAGAAACTCTGCTGCAGCGCATATTACAGAGATTTCTAGTTTCCCAGAGTGGGTCTAGAGAACACTTGCTCTGCAAGGGCTCTGAGGGCACACAGGATTAACCTCATCAGAGATCTGACCCCAGGACCTCAGAGGCTATCAGACACACTCTACAGCTGGCGTTGGCTTACATGAAGTACTAGAAATGGAGAGGCCTTTGAGAAGTACTCTGTACTTCCTGGCCGTCACTCCCACTTTTTTGAAGTTGAATAATAATAGTTAACAAATATTAGCCATGTGCGGCCATATGCACTTATAGTTCTAACTACTCAGGGTCGGAGGCTAAGGCAGGAGAATCCGTTGAGCCTTATGTTCAAGGTCAGCCTAGGCAATAGAGTGAGATCGATCACAGAAAAAAGAAAGAAAAAAAACCACACAATTTCTCTAGCACATAACATGCACACATGATGTTAGTAACCCTTAGAGCAATCCTTTAAGCCGTTATTATTAATCTAATTGTTAAAGAGTCTGAACCTTCCCAGATAACATGTATGCTCAACAACAGCACCAAGATGCAAACCTAATGCCGGCCTGGCACTTAGGGCTCAGTACCACCATGCTCTAAAACACTACAATTGCTAGAAAGCTGCTAACAGCAGATAACCTGAAGTTTAACATCCTGAGGTCACTTCCACAGGGACAGAGACCTCAGAGTACTTGGTCACAAGGGTTTTCCAGAGAGCTTCTCCTTCTTCTGCTGGACTCTTGGCCAGAGCCTAAGGCCCTTCTGTACACATTTGCTAGGATTCCTTAAACAAGCCTCAGCTCTGGGAATCTTGGATATTTTACTCTCCAGATTGTGAGCTGCTCCAGAGCAGGGTCACGATGAATCCTCTTTGGGCCCTGGTGAGCATCTCCAGGGCACAGCCTGGCATTTCATTGTACCAGTGACGAGACTGGCCATGGCCCTACTGCACCGCAGTTAGCAAACGCTCATTACTCCTGATCAAATCGTAATACAAAACCTAACACAAAGCATTCGCTCTATTTCATTTCTAAGTGCAGTCCCATTCCTTCTTGTCTGAGCTGTACACACGCCTCTCCCTGGACCTCCGCCTGCACAGCATGGGCAGTACCTGGAAAAGGTAGACATCTCCAAAGGAGTTGCTGAGGCAGAATACGTTTTCTTTCTTGGGGTGTTCCGGGACAGACTGCACAATGCTGTCCTCAGCAAAGAGGGCACATCGCGGGGCGCTGCTCTGGTCCATGGAATTCTTCCCATAGGTCTCGTAAAACAGCAGGGTGCAGCCTGGGAAAGATGAAAGCAAGATAATAATGTCCCCATCACCTGACCCAAGGGTCGGGAGAGGTAAGAGGACATCAGTGATGCAGACAAAAGAACAAAACGAGGCAAAACAAAATCCCAAAGACCTGAATGAGGTGACTGCGCAGTACAAACATGATTAACAAGGAAAAGCTGGCCTCTGAGGCGGGCCTCATGGTGCCAGTGTGAACTCGAGGAAGGTGTTATAAACGTAACATCACCGGTCACAATGCCAAGCATGCACTGCTGCTTAATTCCTCCTGGTACACCACACGTGCTGACTGACTCCTTTAACACCTTTTCCACAAGACAGGCGTGGTTGTTAAACCGCTCTCCAGATGAGACCTGGGAGTAAGCCCTCACCCACACAGGTCCCGCAGCTGGACAGCAGCAGAGCAGGGATCTGACCTCAGGTCCAGTGGCCTTGCATCCGGGTTCTTAAGCACAAAGCTGCACTACTTAGGAGAACTACACGTGGGAGGTGGAAGAAAATCCCCTATTCATCAACTACACCTGCGATGTGTCATAGCAATAACTAGAAACTGCAGGTATGAGGGAACTTTGCCATTTATCCAGTTTATTTATCCTCCAAATGCCATATAAATAACTTGATCTTAGTGTCTCTTTTACCTCTTGGTGGCAGGACATATATACTAATCTTATTAATCTAAGCTAAGAAAGAAAAATTTAAATATGCCTGGATTTTAAATATTGCTTTAAAAAGCTGCCGCTTTTTAAGTACTTATCTTTCCTCAATAAGCTGATAAAGTATTGCGGGCAGAAGTTATTAAAGATCTGTTTTAATCATTAGATAAGAATGCCATAAATATTAGACATGATTTGGGGACAAACTGATGCTTCTAATAAGCAAGCAAGCATGTTCCCTGGAATAGGGTTTAGTGTCCCTTCCAACCTCTATCTGAGAAACATTTTTGAGCACCTCTCACATGTCCAGGTCTGGCACACAAATGTGAATGACTTGATCACCCCCTGTGCTCTGCAAACCCCTTTCCCTGGACAGCAGGCACTGACAGTGATCACAGTCCCCTTGGTGACATTTTATCCCACTGAGCCATGTCCTCATCCATACACGCTGTAGAAACTACTTGACTCTTGTTGTTTGTTTCCTCTAAAATTAAATCTTAATAGGAACAAATAGCCGAGCACAGAAGCCAGGACCAGATGCCCCAGGCCTGGCCTTCAGAAACAGCACTTTCTCCTTCCACGGCAGTTGGTACTGAGCAATCGCTCCTCCTCCCAAGTAAAACTCACCTACAGGCTGGGATGCAGCCCAGTGACAGAGCCTGCGCTCAGCCTCCTGGGGTGGCCGTGGATTCCATCCCTAGCACCAAGAAACTAAATCAGAGACCTCATGGAAACTGACAGGCTGAGCATGTTCACATATTAAGACAAGGGAAAGGAAGACATTTATGCTCAAAGCTCCTTTTTTTTTTTTTTGGTACCGGGAATCAAACTCAGGCCCTTGCACTTGCCACGCAGGCGCTGTGCCGCTGAGCTATCTCCCCAGACAAAGCTCCTTTTTGCAGGCCTGAGGCACTCTCTTTTTCAACCAGGATGCAGTTGCAAACAATAAACCTAATCTTCACATCAGGAAAGGCTGTCATGTCTGAGGAACATGCAGTGTTTCATGACTAGGGAGCCAAGGACCAGGGTAAAGGTGACAGGGCCATGCCAGCTGCACTACATCCAAATTCTCTCCAGTGGGTTAACCTTTGCTTCCCAGGTTCCCTAACAATGTACTCTAAAGGCGGTGATTTGAATCACTACATCTAAAGGAAACAAATGTAAACCCTGGAGAGGGGCCAAGATGGTGCCACAAACTCCATCACCAGACTACAGCTCAAGGTGGACATTCCATCTTAAGGCCAGGCCTAAATGGCAGTACCATTTGCACGATTTTGTGCCTATTGGATTTAAAGAACATGAAATCAATGTTAACCCTGTTACATCAATTTTAACGTGAAAGAACTCTGTGTCTCAAAGGGGGCGCTGGGGTTGTTCAACATAGCTGACCTGGGTTAACAGGTCTCCTCTTACCCACCCCAGTGCTGCAGCCACTAGCTAATACCTGTGCCCACCAGGCACGGGGGTCCTCCTGGAAGGATGACAGTGGATGGTCTCCTTGCCACAGAAGCAAAAAAAATTTAAAGACTATATAATAGCAGAAGACACATCAGAGTCCTGATGTTGTACAAACCATGTTGTGCGTTCTGAAGGACATCTGTAATGACCTGCAAACTGCTCATTCTAGGAAGTCTCTGTGAATTACATGAAAATCCACTCATCGGGAAAGACAGGTATAAAGAAGAACTGCCCTTGTTAAAACCTTATGACATCCTCCCAGCCCTGAAAAACATTTGTGCCCTTAGCATCCCAATATATGCAATGCAAGCAGCTTACCAAACAGCTGGCTGGTGACTGCTCTCTGCAGAAAACCCTTTCCAATTTACCTATGTTGATATTTGGAGTATAATTTTTAAATTCTGCCTAAATGAACTTATGCGTTGAACTAAGATTAAGCCAGAAAGTCCAAGTCAAGAAAGCGGAACTTTAACCTACTGAATTCGCAGAGGAAAAAGGTGTAGAAAGTCATGTGGGAAAGGTCATGCTGGGCAAAACATCTTTATCACATGCCCAGCCCTGGCTGAAAGGAAATGGGGAATGTGTGTTTGATAACACTTACAAAGCACCATTTATCCATGCATCTTGAAGGGTTTTACAAGCAAGTTCCAAGAGAGCAGGGTGCAGGCAGGGAGATCTTAAAATACTCAAAGAAAACTCAGGCCCATCCCTCCCCCTGCAGTTAGCAGCCAGTTTTGGTCTACCTTCCAGGGTGGACTGGAGGCACCTGGCAATGGACTTCTACATGACACCCGCCTGAAGCTGACTCAACCCCGCACACACACACCTCCACCCACAACAAGAAGGCTCTGACAGTCTGGCTGAGCAAGGGCATTGTCAGAAGCAGGGAAAGCAAGAAGCTATGGTATCGTCTTCACACTTGCCTGTGGTTCTAGACATGGTGGTTGTTTTCGGTGACACATAATCAGCCTGACCTCCAATGGTCCCTTCCTAACCTTTAGAGAATCAAAAGTCAGGGTCTCTTTACAACACTGGAGCGAGGCTCACTCTCACCCCAGTTCTCATTTTCACTGGGATAAAGAGTCCTAGATTCTTACGCTCTGTTTCACGTGATATGGCTCAAAATACTTTCACTGTCAGGGATGGCTCTGCTCTTCCAGGGAGGACAAGGTCATACACACCTTCACCACCACCACCGTCCGTTACTGTGGAGATGCACACAGGACTTTCAAAACAAGCAGGGAAGAGCTTTCAAAAGCATTAATTTTAAGAAACAAATTTTACTTTTAAAAAAAAAGAGGTACACGACACATGGATTAAATACATCCATTCTAAATATCATGAAAGAGGCAGCTTCACCTATGATTCATAAACAATTCCAGGCGCTCTGCCCACCTACACACACCACCGCCACCCAGCAGGTTTGCTCGTCTCTCCAACAGGGACACTTCAGAAAGAGCCTTCCCAAGAGCCATTTTCTTATTTATGAACAAGTCCTCTCCAATACACGTTAGGCCGCTAGGAGGGAAACGGCCAGCTCTGACCAGGGAAAAGGAGACTGTCACCTCCTTTGCAGAAGGCATGACACCTCTAATGCCAGAGGTGAGGGTCACATTCTCCCTTTTAAAGCACACTGACTTTTACTGTGGCCTTAGCACCTGAGAAACTCAGTGCGTCTGCAAGCCACGCCCCTCGTCTTTCCCACTTATACTTCCTCGCGGTCGTGTCTCCTTCACCCACCCTTGGGTAGCTCTTTGACTTTTAAGCCTTAAAACATAACTTAGACATAACTTGGCCTTTCAAACTATTTTCTTAGTACAGTCAACATATTATCCCAACTTTCCAAATCTCTTCTGTCATTCACATAGAACTGCTGCCTCCATGTATAAAAACTGAGTAAGTTCTTTGCCTTTCTCAGCCACAGTGTACCACAGGATCCAAATCTACAGTCAAAAAAGAGGACCGCAGTGGGGCAGGTTACTGGCTCCTCACAGCTCACACGCCCTCCTCCACCCCAACCAGAGAACAGCATTACTTAAAATGTCTGTTTACCAGAGGGGCTTCTGGGTAATCAGAACGTGATGTCTGCTCTGCAAGGCTAGGGCAAGGTGGCTCGTATTTGTAAATGGGTGGCCAAGGAGGAAAGGTAGGAAGAGGCAATCCAGAGGGCTCCAGGCGTTTCACATGTGCTGTCTACAGATGTGACTCCTGTTTCTGCCTTCTTCCATGCTGGGGAAGGGCGCCACCTGATAATGACGTCTGACTGGTGCAATATCACATTTAGACCCTCTGACAGAGATACAGGAGGGCTGTGGAAAATGCCAGAGCCTGTGAGGCTTGGAGGCTGCTCCTCCTGTTTGCATCCATGCAAATCAACACTGTGTGGATTGAGGGCCTCTCATTTCCTCACAGGACATTTAGGTTTCTTTAAATCTACACAACCACCATGAACAAAGCAATTATACTTTTTAATGGCAATGCTCAAAGAAACTTGTATCATCTTAACAAATTCCTGTTTCTATTTCCTTCGTGGAGGGAGGTGAGGAGGAGAAGGAGAGAGGAACGGGAGGGAAAAAAGAGAGAGAAGAGTGGGAGGGGAAGGGGGAGGGGGAAAGAGGGAGGGCAAAAGACAGAAAGAAAGAAAAGCTACACTTGGAACTAGGAGAAGCGCTCAGGATAGAGCACATGCTCAGCATATGCCAAGACCCTCGGTTCCATCCCCTGCACCAAAAAAAAAAAAAAAAAAAAAAAAAAAACTGCAATTGCTGGTAATAACAACTAGACTTTCATAGTTCATAAAAGTGAAAGGCTACAATCCAAGAATCCAGACAATATTGAAGATGATATTCAAGCTATGAAAGGTACTACACGTTGAAGGTCTGGAAATGTACAGCATGTGAAATTTAAGACCTATATTTCATGGTTTGTTTAGCTTTACCCCTCCACACACACACATACAGCAACAGTGTCAAAGAGCAGTACAGTAATACATAAAAAATAATAAGCAATACCTTTTAAATTAAACTATTATTTGTTAGACTGAATAATATATATGCAGAGAAGTAAGCCATAGTGTACAGGCTTGGCAAAGGATTTACAGTAAAGCATGCCCTGAGGTTTTGTATTGAGGGATGTGGACCTCAGTGACACTTTCCCATGAGGAGCACAGGCAAGGAAACCACTGCCAGCAGCCCTGGGGGAGTTACAGCAAACGTGCTTACCCTTAAGTGTCACCCAGTACTGTTTCCACTTCCTCCGAGCCACCAGCTCCAGCTTCCTTTCCTTCTGCAAGGTGACAAGGGGTTTGAAGAAAAGCCACCCGGCTTTCCGGACCATTCCCTGCTCCTTCTCAAAGAGCAGATCCAGTTGCTCCAGCGAGCTGAGTGACTCGCTGCTGGACTCCACGGTTTCTGTGGATGTTTCTACGTGCTCAGGGTTGGTCCTGCTCATTTCCAGCTCCCGCATGAAATTCTCGTAAATGTTCTGCTGAAGGGGATCGCTGCCAATCGCATGAGTGGATTCACTTCTGTGAGACAGGATCTGAGCCGAGCCCCCTGGCCACAGCAGGGCAGTTGCCTGTGAGGGCACCTGTACATCTGTGTTCAGCCCATCAGAGCAGCTGTCAAAGCTGGACCTTGGCTCCTGTGCAATACAAGTGATCACTGTCAGAGGGGAAAGCATCCAAAGCAACCCCCCAACACAGCCCCAGTGTCATGCAGTGGTCACTAATAATGGTGCTGCAAAGGAATGTTCTTGTAATAAAAACACATCAGTAATTATCATGCCTCCAAACCAGAAAGAATTTTAGAAATGGCATTGCCCAACCCAATTTATATCAGTGAAGTCCATGCTTAAGTAAAATACCACTGGGTCTCTGAAATCAAACATATGTTTAGCATTAAGAAATTAGTACCTTTAAAACACACTAGGGAAGGTTTTTAGAATGCATTTCTTTTTTCTTTGCAAACCGCGAATCAATGTCTTCCCGGAAAGAATGTATGTTTCTTGAGCTCTATTTTCCTTCTAGACTATTTGAAACCTAAGTTAGAAAATCACTAGTTCCATGGCAGAGTAGAGGGGATGGCTAGGACTTGGTGTTAGTCCACGAAACCCCGTGAACTTCTCTTCTTCTCTCTAGGGCACATACACACCATGCCCAACCTCTGGCTGACAACCCCTGTCCAGACTTCTTGATCCAAGAAATCTCTAGTGTCTTATTTCCCCAGTTCATCTGGTAAAAACCACACTCTGAGGATTCCTTGTCAGTATGGGTACTGGTAATTGTAGCTTTTCTTCATCTTTTTTTTTTTTTTTTTTTTTACTTACTTTGGGAATTTCTTTCATTAAAAGAAGATACTCACCATTTGTTCGCATCCTTTTACTTGAGCACCTATTTTATTGTAGGTACTAGGAATACCAAAGACATGATTCTTAACTTTAACTTTTTTTCATAACACAAAAATTAAACAAGTGGGCCAGGCAAAGTGGTGCATGCCTATAATCCCAGTTTTTGGGAACCTGAGGCAGACAGATTGCCACGAGTTCCAGGCCAGCCTGGGTGCATAGTGAGCTCAAAGCTAGCCCAAACCACATAGCCAGACCCTGTTGCAAACTCCCACATACCTCCAAAAAATCAAATGAGCAGCTAAAAACTTCAATTATACTATAACGTTTGCCTCTTTATTTGGACTAGTTGTACTGAACATAGAGTTGAACATGTAGAGTTGAAAACAAAGACTGGTCTAATGTCTATATTGTCATTCAAGAAAAGTAACTGTCGTAAAGGTTACTCATTGGTAAATAGCAGTAACTAAAGTTTTCATCAGGCAATGAGCTTCTGATTCAAAAGGTGCTGACATTCCAAATTTACAGCTTAGAGCAGTGGTGGTAAACCTATGGCGCACGTGAAGCAGCGGGATGTTTGTATTATTCAAAGTGCTAAAAGGCTCACCATCGCTGGCTTACATCAAGGCAACTGCTAGGAAAGGCTAAACGTATTCCAGTCTACTCAGCTGCTAGTACACCTCCAATAGTATTTCTATGAACTAAAACAAAAGCGAGGGGAAGGTTGGTCCAGGGCTATGGATTAATGACCTAATTTACAGTATTCTAGCGTGGAAAAGTTTGCTTTTAACAAACATATTCACAAATTAAGGAGCATTTACTTGCAGTCTTGTGTAGGCAAATCATGATGCAACTCAAGAGTGGATCCAAATGCCCAGGAGCTGCAAACATCTGAGCCCCAAACATAGCTACTAATAATGAAAATATTATTTCCTGCTGTGTTCACACTACATCCCATAGTCAGACTTATTTATACTCTGATGCATCTGCAGAACAAAACAAGCAAGCCGGCTGCTGTGACTCACTTGGAAACTTTCAAAATATTTTAAGATTTTATTTCTTTAAATCATCACTCTGTTGATCTTCAAAAACTCCTAGGAGATGAAAGAATACTTCTTACTTAGCTAGCATCAACATTATTGCGGCTATGAATATGGCTGTCTGACTCACGCCCCAGAACCCTGGGATTACTACCGTCACCCTGCAAGAGCCATAGCGGGGTGTCTCAAAACAAGCAAAATGCTGCCAGAGAAAAGCACACAGTGGCAAGGTTACACGTGACCCATAAACACTTCTGTCATTGTTTCTCAGAATATAGAGACTTCCAGTTGTAGCACTATTAAATATTCAACCGCAGCAAAACGCTACTTCCTTCCCAAGAAATGGAGAAATATTGCATGTTAGCGCGTATAACTGATTCTTCATGCACAGACATGAGTTTTCCCAGTGTAGTCAATTTCTAAAGCTTCAATATATGATCTTAACAGCCAATGTGAGTTTTCAGGCTAAACAGGGCCTTTAAGAAACTTTTCTCAAGTCTTTATATCACTTCACATAGAATTCCTAGTTATCGTATTGTATGTGTGAAGATACTTGTTGTGTATGAACAAAAAGCACATGCTTTCCATTTCTTCCCAATCAGATAACCGTAGACAAAGGCTAACACAACCTGACAGCGAGGGCGCTGAGCCCGAAAGTAGAAAGGGACGCCGCTGCACAGAGACACACCACCTGACCTCACCCATGCATGAAGCCAAGGGTGAATCTCAGGAGGAGAGAAAAAAAGAGGCTGCCGAGGCTTAGGAGGTGGGAAGATGAGCCGCGATGTCAGTTATATAAGGTGAACCATGTCTGAGATCTAAATGTACATTAGCGTGACTACAGTTAGCACATTTTTACAATTGAAATGTGCCAAGAGAGTACACCTCAAATGTGCTCACTGCAAAGAAGGGCAACTACGAAGTGACAAATATGTTAACTAAACTTGATTTTTATGATGTTACAATGTGTATTTATTTCCAAGTTTCAAGTTGCAGACTGGTAAACGTATACAATTTCTATGTGTCAACTACACCCTAATAAAGCACAAGGGTGTTACTAACTCCTCAGCAGCTAAAGGAAAACTGGTCACCGTTCCTCACGTTCTAGGAAGAAGTAACTACTAACTTAGTCACACCTGTACTGCTTGTCTGCCAGTGCTTCCTGCAAAGTATTTCCGATTCTGCCCTACATACATGGTATGACAATTTCTCATCCCCTTCCTTACCTTGAAGTTACGCATGGCCATATACTTTGCTCAATAAAAATAAGAACTCGAATGTGTTGTTTCCAAGAGGAAGCTGTAAAAATCAACATCAGGCTGGGCACACCTACTATCCCAGCTATGATCCCACTGGCTCAGGAGACTGAGGAAGGAGGGTCCCGAGTTCCAGGTCAGCCTGGGCAACTTAGCCTCCATCTCCAAATAAAAAACAAAAATGAAAATGGCGAGAAGCATAGCTCAGGGGTACAGCACCCCTGGTTCAATCTCTAGTACCAAAAAATAAAGTCAATAGCATTTTTTTTTCTTCTGCTCTGTCAACCTGAGTCTTAGGGAACCATGCAGACTGTGGCCACCAGCTGACCAGGGATGACTGTGCAGCATGAATGAGAGAACAGCTTTAGGGACTAAACCACAGAGACTTGCAGAGTTTTGTTACTGCAGCGAAACATAGCCTAGCCTGACTGACTCAACTGCAAATTTAACCAGGACAGCATCAAGGTCTCATTGTACCTCAAATTAGTGTGAAGGGTTTATGTATATTACCGCCTAGCACATGTTCCTGCTCTTCCTCTCCTCTCTCATTGGTATACCGGTACACTACTCCTCTGCAGGTTTTTCATATGTTAATCTGCTTTCAGGCTCTCACTCACCGGGGCAGGTTTAAAGCCGTGTACATGAAAGACTGCTCTCTCTGGCATCACTTTTTTAAAAGTCAAAACAAACATTTATCTACATGAGACTTTCTGGACCACTACTTTGCTGGCATGCAGGAATCTGAGAGAGGGAGAGTGGGGAGGGGGTAGTAGTTTGGTACTTTATCATAGCATAGTATCACAGATTGCTCCCATGCCTAGATTGCAGTTTTTAAAAATCTAATCCCAATGTCTGCCTTACACTGTAAAAGAAAACCAAACCTCTGGCCAACAGAAGTGGCATCTTTGCAAACAATGAAAAAAGTAAGTTAGTTCCTTTCACATTTACAGGTTTATCAATTGTGGGAACACAAGCAAGATTTAACAATCTGCCTTCTTAGGTCACTTGTTTAAAAATCCATACTTTTTTATCTTATTATTCAATAGCCACAAATAATTCATGGCAATTATCAACACTACCTTGGCTATGGGCTGAGGGGAAAAGGTCTGAGGTGTCACAGAAATGGCATCAGCCCTGTGGTTTATTTCTAGACATCCCCCCAGATCATCATGCGACTAGAGGTGGGGTTTGGGGGAGGACTGGATCATGGATGCATGATGTCATCAGCAGATTAGTCACTAATGAGTTTATAATTAAAGGTGACTTGGGAGGTAAAGCCTGCTTGGAGGAGGTGGTCACTGGGGCATGGCCTGGAAGAGTCTGTCTCCCTCCCTCTTGCCTGATCCCATTCCCATCTCCTGCCTCCACGCCTTGCACTCTGTGTCTTCTGCGATGCTCTTCATGCTCTCCACTATGCCACCCTGCCTTGGAGCCAGCTGACTATGACTGAAACCTCTATGGACTGTGAGCCAAAATAAAGTCCTCCTCCTTAGAGAAGCAGGTGTCTGGCACTGTGTCTCAGCGATGAGAAAAGTAACTAAGACAGCCCTGCTTCCCCACTAACTAGTCATGGGCCTTCAGGAAGGACCCTCAAGCCCCACAAGTCTTTAGCTTCCTTGTCTTTAAAACGAGGGAGAGTCCTTTCTAGCTTTAAAGTTCTTAACTGCTGTGTTAATTCTTCTGGTACCCAAACAACTCAGAGTTAAGTTTTCAGATGACACAAAACTGGATGAGGTTCACTTCCCCTGGGTGGGCTGAGCAATGAGGGCCTGCATGTGAGAGAAGCGGTCAGCCAGGGGGCAAGCGGTCTGCCCTCGAACTGTGAAGCTGAACTCAGTAGGTTCCGTGGAGCTGCATGTGCAGCAAGCCACAGGCACACCCAGTGCAAGTAAGAAACGGGCAATAACTGGCTCCCTGGCAGCAGCAATTAGGGGACACCACAAGTGAACCGGGTCAGAGGCAGCTGAGTGCAGGCTGCTTCCGGAACACTTGAGTCCAGAGGATGGAGAGTTTTCAGTATGGGCTGCAACTCCAAAGTCTCCAGGGGCTGTGTCCCCACCATGCTCTACTATATCAGCTGTTTGGGATACAAGAAAAAAAGGCCAAAGAAATGTCCACGATTTTGTAATTTAGCCTAAAAAGCAATGACTAAGGAATAAGCAAATGACTATATTTGGGGAAATGAAGAGATCCTGGGGACAAGATGGTTATCTCCTGTCCTTCATCTCCATGGAAAGGAGAAAGGGCACCCATGCACAGTCCCAGGGGTGGTGACCATGACAAGCTGGAAGTAAGCAGTGGTCAACTGTATGAACTGGAAAGGATCAACTCAGGGCAGGCAGTTCCATTATTATCAACTCTTAAAGTGCTACACAATTTTGTACATATATGTGTGTCTGTCTCTCTGTCTCTTCATATGTCTAGGATGGTTAAGACAACTATGCAAGAAACTAATTCCCCATGCAAATTTGCCTCATACTGAGCAACGAAGAAAAATGTTTCCTCCCTAGAAGTTAAAAAAAAAAAACTATGACCCAACATCTAACAAATGCCACTGGGTTTTTTTAAAAAGCAAACTAGTATTTTTCTTCCTGGTTGCTAAGCTGCTTTGTTCCCCTACCAGAACTTTATATAACTTGGAAAGTTATTATCAAAATGATTCCTTTTCCATCAGCATTATATTTTTGTTATTACATGTACCTGAAAATAAGATATTTTCAAAATCTGACTAGCTAGCCGAATGAGAATGTGGCCAGATCATACATATAGATATAATGTCGATTTTTTTTCATACACCAACTGCAGCAGAGAAATTTAAATTTTCTCCAAGAAATACCAACTTCAGGGAACCTACTTTTCTAAAAATAACCATTTCTCTCTTTTCTTTTTTGCTTGGGTTTAAAGAGCTCTAGCAAAATCCCCATATGACCAACTCATTCAGGGAGTCTCCCAGGCCTCTTCTTTCTGACAATAGTGGCCAGGTCTTACAAGGAGGCCCACAGAGCTCATACATTAGGAGAGAGGCTGGCACGGAATCCGGGTGCTGCGGACTATTGCTGCATGCCCTCAAAGCCCTTATGTTGAACCTTAACTGCCAGCGGGATGATACAAGAGGTAGCACCTCTGGGAGGGAATTAGATTTAGATGATGCCACCAGGGTGGGGCTATTGCAGGACTAGTGTCCTTATAGCAAGAGGAAGACTAGGGGTCCCTCTTCCCTACTAGGTGAGGACAAAGTAAGAAGGCGGCTATTTGCAGCCAAGATGAGGGGCCTCTCCTGAATCTGACCACACTGACACCCTGATCTCTGGCTTCCCATCCTCCACGACAGTAAGGGATCCATCTGTGGTGCAAGCCACCTGATCTGTGGTATTCTCCCTGCAGACTGCATTTGCTAAGACACGGAGAGAGTGAAGTTATGGGCTAAGAGTGAAAATGTGTATCTCCAGCAAAAAGGAAGAAAAGCCCCCACGCCTCAACAGAAGGTGTGCCAGGTCTGACACTAAGCTCTTCCCTTCCACTAGCTCACCTAGGCTTGCGGGGAACTCCTTAATACCACACCTGTGTAACGGATGGGGAAACTCAGGGATCATCCCCTCTGCGGTGTCCTCACCTGGAGCTTCCTCTTCTTCCTTGAGAGGCTGCCTGTCCAGTCGCTGATGCGTCGCATTCTGCCTTTGAGGGTGTCCTTCTTTGTAGTATCCTCGGTGAAGGCTTTGGACTTCCGGCATGGGAGGGTGAAGGAACTGTACGGGACGGGGTCCCTGTGCTCCACCCTAGAGGGCACATCAATGTCCGATGCAAAGGAGACACGATTGCTTAGGCTGGTGTGGGAGCCGATATAGTCATCGGCGAGGCAGAGGCCAGAGGGGGGGCGGCTCCCCAGGCTGGCGTCTTTGCACAGATCCCCAAGGGAGGAGAGGGAAGAGCTTTGGTTGAAAGGCTTTTTGGCATCGCCAGATGGGAAGCTGATGGGGAGGCTGGGATCGGGCATGCTGGGAGCTAAGAAGGAGCCCTCCACCTCGCTCAGCTCCCCAGCATTGCCCCAAGGGGAGTCATACCAGGACGACTCCGAGCTCAGGGAGCTGCCTTTGCTGGAACGAAGGCGAGAGTCAGTGGGAGAAGGGCGCTGGCTGGCCGGGGAGTCAGCACCAGAGTTCCTCCTGGCTTCTGGCACAGGGGAGGCTCCTGATGCCAGTGTGGGTGAGTACCGCAGCAGCCGCACCGGAGCCCTGGGGTCCTCTGCAGGCCCGTTGTTGTCAGCACCGTTGTGGAACTCGACCCTTAAACACCCATCCAGCTTCCCCAGCGTCTTGATCAGCACTCTGGGGCTGCGGCGGTCTGCGCCCGCTGGGGTGGGGGCGGCGCGCTCACTTCTCCCGTAGCAGTTGAGAAGGTGTCCCTCGCAGTCTCGCGAGGTGATGTGGCTGTCTGTTGGCTGGTGGTCATCATAGCGGAAGCCATTCTCAGGTGAGAAAGCAGCACTGTTGTCCTGGAAATCATTTCCTGAGGTGCTCGCCCTGTGCTTGGCATAGGTGATGCCTTTGGACACCTTGCATGTGGGCCCATTGAGTCTTGATGCATAAGGCTGATGACTCTTAAAGTGAGAAAGGCAGCTTCGGGCCAGGGACCTGGACTTGTAACCTGCTCCGCTGCTCCCGTGAGTCCAGCCATGCAAGGACTTCTCATCTTTTGCATGAATGCTGCGTATTTTCAGGGAGCAAGGCTTTTGCTTAGCACCAGTAATAGTATTGCTATGACTTTTAGATCCTTGAAGGGTGTACTGACTCTCAGAGTTGCCCATTTTAACCTAAATTAAGTACAGTCGCGTCAGTAAAAGCCATGACCTAAATCATATTTCTAAAAAATAACCTCTTGTGCATCATACAGGAAACAAACAACTTTGTTCTGTGCCTGACCCAGTTCAGAAGTAGAGACAAGAGTCACTTACCGAGTTGGCTTTCTTTATTGCACAAGGCTACTATTGCACAGGCAGGTGCTAGTTATTTTAAACACATTATCTGTACTACACTGTCATTGCAGAATTGAACAGGCATAAAGATCACCTGAAGGCAGAGACCTCCTTCAGGCTTGGTGATGGCAGGTTTTGAACTGACAATTCCTGAAAAGAAAAATTAAGGAAGAGTGAGTTGTTAGATCTTCCAGCCTTTAAACTGTCAGGCTAGACACATGATCTTTCAGTGACCAGAGAGACACATTTTTACATGTAAGTGACTGAAGAGCTACAGACCCATCATTAATATTGGGGAATCAGATACCAAAATCCTCACATGCCCAAGTCCCTTATATATAGTGATACAGCAGTAAACTCATACTTGCTCTCCATGGCTTTGAAATGCACAAAATTTGGTACTTACCACATGTTAATAAAAAAATTTTGTCCTGGTTCCCAACATTTATTTGGTATTGACACATAAACTTGAACCAACTGCCTTGTGACTTGGTATCCTTTCCAGCCAAAACAGTTTGTTTTTGGTTCCAAGGTACTACTGTATTTGTATATAACCTAGGCATATCCTCCCAAACACTTTAAATCATCTGTTGATTACTTATAATACCTAATACAATGCAAATGCAATGTAAATAACTGCTCTACATTTCACTGTTTGGGAAGTAATGACTGGTGAAATGTCTGTACATGTTTAGTACAGATACAATAAAAAAAATGCATTCAATCTGCAATTGGTTGAGTCTGTGGGTGCATAACCCCTGGGATATAGAAGGCTGACTTCATAAGAGTTTAATACACTGAAGCTACATTTGTAATAATACAAGCCCAGGTACTAGGCTCTCTGGGAGTCCTCACATATCGCAGAGTATGAATACCACAAAAGATAAGTAACTAAAAACTCCCAGAAGCAAAGCTGAAATTGAAAAAAATTTAAAAAGGAGCAAAATAAGAGCTCCAGTTTGGGACAGAAAAGTATTTTAATAAAATGAACCTCTAGAGCTGTCTGAAGACTTCAAGCTTCCTTACTTTCAAGCATGAGGAGAGAAAAAGTCCGAAGCAGTCTTGTTAGAATGCGGACAACAGAACAAGATCCCATTAACACAGCCACTGTTAAGCCAAATGCAGAGTGAAGTTTGCCGCATTTCTGCTTTCTTAGCAAGGCATCACTCCCTGTTGCAGGCAAGTTGGAGCCAGAACTTCCAGCTAGGTTCCCTTTCTACCTACAACATATAAAGAACCTGCTAACCCAAGTTAGCAGGCTTTTAAATTCTTTCATATCTAAGAATCTACAGGTACAAAACAGAAGTCAAACGGATTGGCTTTTCTTTGGTAGCTGTTACCAAATTTTTAAAAACAAAATCACGGGACCAAACAATTAAACAATCACTTACTACCTTAACACAGGGAGGCACTTGCTGTGAACCACATGTAGCTGAGCTGGGATTACCTGCAGTCTGGCTTTTGCTCGAAGAGAGGTTAATGGTCAGTCAGCTTTACAAGGTCTTGGGAGCAATGCAGCACATTCAAAACGCATGGGAAATGAATCCACGTGTCCTGGAAGCCATCCTGCAAAACAAATACAAGAAAACACCATCAGGCATTTTACATGTAGATTATCTGGTGTCTAGAGTCACTGTCAAGATAATATGAGAGATGTCTGTGAGCTGCCTGACTCATCAAGGTTGCTTGGAAGCTGTAAAGGAAGCCAGGGCTGTCTGTTCTTCAGTCTCCTGAAGGCACCGACTCAGCACCGGTCTGCAGTCAAACACCTGTTTTTGTTTGAGAGCAGGTGAGAGTGCTTGAATGAGTCATGCTTGGCTCATCCCTCACCACTACCAGGAAAACAGCCCCGAGACTCACCTGCTGACGAGCCGCAGGAGCACCTCCTGACAGACAGGACAGCAGCAGCCCACTGTTCTCTGCCTGACTAAGCAGGAAAAACAAAGCCCCAAATGTAAAAATCACAGCGAACCGTCCTGGGCTAAAACAAATCTGGTTACAGAAGCTGACCTCATCGCTGACATTAAAAATGTTCTCCAACAGGTGTTGGTAGAGCGAGAGGCGTGCCTCAGAGGGATGAGGCCACACGGCTTCTGAAAGAGAAGGAAGGGCTGGGACGGGCCTGCCATCTGGTGACATTCACTGCCCACAGACAAAGACTTTATGTCTCCACAGGCCCAGAAAGCAGAGTGAAGAGTGATCAAGATGGACTTTATAGTTCCATTCTTTTTTAAGAATGAAAACATATTAACAGACACATAACACAAAAATACAAGCAATACATACTCCGGGGCAAGGAAATTAACAATGGCTGTTATATTACATACTGATACGTTCAAATTGGTTACTCAGATAAACAAATATAGGCACGTAAGATTGATCAAACAATTAAACAATAACCGTTCCTTTCAATAAAGCTATAGAAACCAGTAGTACAACCATGTTAGCTCTCCTGTGTACCTATACACATATTTTTCCCTTCTTTCTTTTTCTCTCTTCCCTCATCCCAGTCATTCTTTCCTTTTAAGCAGTTTCATCCCCTTCCACAATATTTGTTGTACTTTTTAGATTTTATTCACTCTTTCAGGTTTTTTTTTTTTTTTTTTTTTTGCGGTACTGGGGATCGAACTCAGGACCCTGCGCTTGCTAGGCAAGCGCTTATTCCACTGAGCTATATCCCCAGCCCACTCTTTCAGGTTCTTATACTAGTGAGACAATATGGTGTTTACACATGCGGGTCTGATTTACCTATAAAAGCCGCGAGTTTATCTTTCTGTTATATAAAAATACCATATTTTTATCCATTCCTCGGTTGGTGGGCATTTGAGTTGCTCCCATGATTTAGCTATGACAAATTGTGCTGCTTTATAAACATGGGTACACATACATCACTATGAACCCTAAATTTTAGCTGACTGTCCCTCAGACCAAGGACTTCTACTAAAACATATAAAGAATTTTTAAAAATCAGCCCTCCCAAATTCAAACACCCAATCCAAAAATGGGCATCTGAGATGAATACACACTTCTCAGATAAAGAAATACAAATGACAAATACATGAAAAAATGTTCAACATCATTAGTTATTCAAGAAATGCAAATTAAAGCAACACTGAGATCCCATCTCACCCCAGAAAGAATGGCGATCATCAAGAAATCAACCAATAACAAATGCTGGAGGGGCTGTGGGGAAAAGGAGCACTTCCCACTGCTGGGAGGAGTGCAGACTGGTGCAACCACTGTGGAAATCAGTGTGGAGATTCTTCACAAAACTAGGATTAGAGGTCCCATTCAACCCCGCTATTTCCCTTCTGGGTAATTTTCCAGTTCCTTTCTTTAGAGTCTATTTGTGGCAAAATTATAAAATTTGCCACCTTACAAGTGTATAGCTCAACAGTGTTAGGTACACTTACACACTTTTGCACTACCATACCTCCACCCATCTCCAGAACTCTCCTTTTGCAACACTGAAATGCTGCCCACTGAATAGCAATTTCCTGCTCTCCACACCCTCTCCAGCCATTGGCAAACCTCCATTCTACCAATCTACGAATCTGACAACTCTGAATAACCCATGTCATAGAATCACACAATATTTGCCCTTCTGTGACTAGCTTATTTCACATAGCATAATGTCCTCAGGGTTCATCCATGTAGTAGGCTATGTCACAATTTCCTTATTAAGACACAACAACATTCTGCTCTGTGTACAAGCCACAGTTTATTTATTCATTCATCTATGGGCAGACGCTTGGTTTGCCTCACCTGCTATCAACATGGACTGGAGATATTGCTTTGAGAGCCCGCTTTCAATGTGGTGTGTACCCAGAAAAAGAAGTGCTAGGTCATCGGGTTATTCTATTTCCCATTCTTCGAATAACTGCGACCCTGCTTTCCATAGCTGCTGCACCACTGTACCTTCCCACTAACAGCACAGGAGGGCTCCAAGGCCGCCCTGTCCTCATCAGTACTTGTTTCCTGGGCGTTTTCTGATTTTGATGTTTGAGGGCAGCCATCCTACTGGGTAGATGTGGCATTTCAGTGTAGTTTTACTTATACTTCCCCAATGATTACTCACGTTAAACATCTTTGATGTGCTTATTGGTTACTGTATATCTTTTTTCTGGAGGGTTCAGTAATAGCTTCAGAAGTTAATGAGAGGGGAAGCAAGGACACCAGATTTAAATTCCCTTTAAAAGGCCGAAGATAAGTGTCTTGTTTGAGTTTATCCACACACACACATTTTAAGTCAGAGAAGAAAAAACGTGTCAAATAGCCTTTCCACTTGGGCAGCAGCAGGAAGTCTAATAGCTCATTTAAGTCTATTAAACCAAGGCCAGCATCTGACTAATGAGGCAGAAATGGAGCCTGCTATGCACTGGCCACTTACTCTATAACGGGGCAGCTCTCCCACGCCTCCAAAAGAAGAAAGAGCCATGGGTTGCCTGGCTCCATCTCGGACACTGGAGCCAGACTGAAAGACCCACCTTTTAAAAGTTCATAACCTGAGGGGCTGTCTTTTCTCTTTCACTTTTTATTTATTTATTTTTTATCTTAGGGAGTTAAAGGGCCTATTGCCTCTAAAACCTTTAAATGAAATCATCAGGGTGAGTCTGTGCATTTATTTACTTTTGTGAAGACCAAGGTCCGGTGATGACCCCGAGGGGTAGGGCTCCTGACCTCTCTCTGTCAGCCCTCGTGGCCCGCCAGTGCTCACTGCGCTCCCCCAAGCACCCACACCGGAAGAACAAAACTGCCAGCAAGAGGCCAGGTGGCTGTCCACTGCTCCCAGAAACACAAGGGCCAGAGGTAGGGGAGCCTCGCACCAGCACCTAAACACATCACACTGCATTTGAAGTTAAATAGCTTAATCGTTTATTTCATGTGATGATATTTCAAGAATCTCAGCACGAGGACCCCCCCCCCCCGCCTTTACTGGACACTGTCCACCTCAGGCTCGGGGAACACCTGTAGCACTGGATAAAAGCAGCTTTACGCATTGGAAGGCTGATTTGGACCCCGACTAAAAGCAGGAATCTTCCCTACTGGGCACAGCTGAAAGCCTGCTGCATACCAGGAAGACATACAGGCACGATGAAGACCGAACAGCCTGGACAGGGGCAACCAAACAGCGAGGGAAGCGAAGAACAATGTGCATCTTTACAGAGGCCTGATGCCGGTCAGCTGTTCACCGTATCTGCTCAACACTAGCCGTAAAAAAGCAAAACCCAAAAGCAGACCTAAACCGTACAGCAGGAAGAACATGTCCAATATTTCTGAAAAATGTATCGACAGAAAGGATGGTGATTGTAATTATTGTCTTTTAGGAGTCTGACAAATTGAATAGGTATTTATCTGCCCTGATTAAGCTATGGTTTTTATGTGGAACTAAGAGAATAAATCACATTTTCAGGAACCTCTAGCCCCAACTCCTTTACTAAGGTAATTTTACGGTAGTCAAATTTAAAAATTTTGATTGGAAAGGGACTGAAAATAAAAATAGCAGATTTCTAGATCTTTACAAAATAGTTAAAAAGAACCTGGTCTATGAAAATAGCAATAATGCACATTATGTATACTAACTTGCAATAATACACCTGAAAGTAAAATACACTAGCCTGTAATAATATGTATTAATTAGATTATATGAATGTGTAGTAAGGCCCAGAGTGGTAATAGAATCGAAGTCACTCTGGAATTAATAATATGGCTCTAAGACAGTAAATATTTAGTACACATTGTTATGCTCTCTATAGATTACTTTTTCTTTTAATAATAATAATAATAATTTTTTCTTTTATAATAATATTAGAAATTTTTAAATTGGCCACAATCCCATGAACCTTTAAAAAAAATCCTTCTGTTTCAACTTGTGCATTCCCCTCCAATCCCTTCTCACTTAAATATGTGATGTAGCTTTTTAAACTAAAATCACAAGCAAGAATGCAAGTTTTTCAGTTTTCAAATTGTGATCAATTACCAAACCAGAATCGCAGAGGAATTTCACAAATATGTCAACACAATCCCAATAGCCGCCATGACCAACTGAAAGCCAGAGGAAAATTCCTTCCAGGAGGAAATTCAAGATTTGTCTTATTTTCATTCACCTTGAGCCTGGGTGTACAGAGGCATCATAGTCCCCAAGTCTCTATTCCCAGGAGTACAGCATCTGCAACAGGTAACTCAAACCTGGGCTCTGCTGTGTCTAGACTGAGCAGGCTGCCGAGACAGAAAACAAGAGGAACCCTCAAGTGGGCAGATGGTGCTGTGAGGGGCCTGAGAGGAGGGCTGGGGGCTGTCAGGCGGGGGCTGAGCAGAGCTGAGACCACTGCACAAAAGCAGATTTATGGCTAGGCTACACAAGAACTCCAGTCATACCACCAGGAGATACCAACAGTGTTCACATAATTCCGGAGAAACTGTTGTACTCAACCAGGGCCCTCGTTATTGCCCAAGCCAAATCCTTCAGACAAGAAAGAGCCAGCTGAGTAACGGGGTCACCATCTCAGTACCTACTTGGTTTCCCTTACCAGGAAAAGTGAGGGGAGAGTGTCAATCATTAAGGAGACAAGCTTCAGAATTAAGTCTGGATCGTGTCTGGAGAACATGGGTCAACACGTCTCTTGTACAGAATGAGACTTTGGGCAAATTGCTTGTACTTTCTGAATTTTATTTTGCCTGTCTGGAACCTGAGGATAAATATAACCACCCCACCTATCTCATAGATTGAGAATCAAGTGTGGAAATAGATGGGAAACCACCTGAGAAAGTGTGAAAGGCGACACAGTACTTACTATTATTAACTTTGAGAGCTATAAAGCTAATTTTGTGTACTGTGACATCAGATTTATTATAACTTTCATTTCATTTCTTTTATTAGTAATCATTAAGTATATCTGTAGGAACACTTGAAATTTTCTGAGTTCTACTGTTAGCATGTGTCTGATTTTGATTAATTCCCCAAAAGTATTACAGCATACAAAACTACCTAATTTGAAATATTAAAATTAAAAGAATATGCCTCAAAATCTAAAACTAATGCACTCAGCTTTGTCAAGGATCCACACTGGAACTCTGTAAATACTGCCAGGACCTGCCTCTCAAGTCAGTGAACTGCACTGCAGATACATGAATTGAACGCCAAGACTTGAAGGAGCTCAGTTCTAATTATAAGAACACTTGAACCCAATTTGTATAAAGAAGGAAGCAAAAGGAACATCTGTCTCCAGAGGAAGAGTGCTCGGGAAGAGGAACCCTCACAAATGGAGTGGACAGAAAGCAAGCTGCTGCCAAAGGCTCGAAGGCTAAGATCCATTGCTGGGCTCCACTGGCCCCCTCTCGTGCTGCAGGCCTCCTTCCAAATGCACAGTGAAGCACGAACGGACGAAGCGAGCTGCAGCTCAGAACGCCTGGGGAGTAGGATGTCAGCGGACAAGCACCGTGGATACTCAACCCAGGGAAAGCAATAAATTCTACAGACAGCGGCCCAGCCTTCTGCACAGTTCATCACCTTAATAAGTCAACCTAGCACAAGTAGCGACTTACAGCTAACATCTATTTTATAAATGCCCTAACATCTGCGACACTGCTTATGGGAGTGTTGATCACACAATGGGTTGCAGTCCCTTGTTGGGTCAGTCAGATTCCCTCAACAAACCAATAAGCGGGCAGAATAGGAGAGAATTAAAATAGAGCAGAGGAGACACTATATGCAGCGGGCACAAAATGCACAAAAAGAGCGTGTCCAGTAAGAGAAAATTATTTATGAAACTAAATTTTTGTGTGTGCTCCAATGCTTACCTGTGTACAGGGTAGTGAAGTAAAGGCATATAATCTTGAGTAGCAGTCCAAAAAAGTAATGAAAGAGTGACTTAAAAATTGAAGTGGCAGTTTCACCAGAATGGGGTGGATCTGTTCTGATGAGACCTAAAGGCAACCAAACACTTCAAAAGATTCCCGAAGTCATCATTCAAGACAAATACTTTGGTTAGAAACAGTAGGAGCCAGACAACAAAAAGGACCGTCATCATTACAGTGCAGTTCCGGGCCCCGCCGTTAGGCCAGCAGTATTCATGTTTTCCCGTTCTATGGGTAAGAGAAACATTCACTGGACATTCAAATTCTTCCTAGGAAACTTCGGAATGACCTCACTAAGAAGATAACTAACCGGGCCGGATGGGTAGGAGTCTGGCAGATGAAAAGAGGGAAGGAAGGGAATTCCAGGAAACACAAAGAGCATGCCTCCGTGCCTCGGGCTCCTGACAGCTGGCAGGATCCATAAGCTACTGAATAAAGTAGAGGAAAACCGCAGCTTGTACAAGGAAGGGTGGTAGGGGTGGCGGGGCCTGAGCACACGTGTCAGGGACAATGTTTGGAGTGACAAGCAGGAAGTGTGAAGTGAAAGGCAGAGAGGGAGGCAAAGCGGGTGAAACTGCAACAGTCGACTGCCTTCCGCCCCTGCCTCCCCCAGCTCACAAGGCCCAGAAAGGAGCAGCACCCCTTCGGCACACTTTGGGACCAAAGTCCTATGCACCAAGTCAAAGATCAGGGAGGGAGGCAGTCTTGCTAAAGGGGGAAAATGTCCTGAGTGTTGGCAGAAACTTGGGAAAACTGAGCAAAATAAAAGCCCTCCACTCAAGTGATTCCACAAAAAAAGCTTGAAGCCCTCACCCCTGCCGCCCCACGTAGTAGACGTTCAGCATTCTGCGGCTCAGCGCTACGAGGAAACCAACGTGAGAAAGGACAGGCTCTGCCCCAAAGTGGTCCACCCACTTGTGGGGAGCAGGCACCAGATGGAGAGCCCGTCAAGGAGAACGCGACAGCTTTAACAGCACTGAGTTATAAAAGAGGTGGTGAGACCAACCGTCCCACAAATATTACCGGCATGTCTCTGGAATGTCAAGAAAACTGAGCAGCCCAGTCAACAGAAACTGAAAACGTTTCAGAGATTTAAAAAAAAAAAAAACCTTTCATGAAAAATTACAGATCCCATATAGTCTAAAATGAATAATCCTTGAAAATATAAAATATTTTCCTTTTCTGCTAGAAATTATCAAAATATACTTCATAAGTTTCATCCAAGCTCTTCTGAACACACATTTTTTATGTACATAGAGAGTCATTTCAATCTCCATCTCTGTATTTCTCCAATGTTCCATCCCACTCTGCTTTTTCTCCCAAATCTCCTTCAATCTCATCCAAAATTTGTCCACTATCCCAGTCTCAAGAAACCTGGCACCACTGGGGTGACTAGCAGAACCAAAGACTCAAAATCACTAGCGTGACTTGGAAACACCCCTCTCTTGCAATATAGGAATACTTTATTCAAAAGCGTTAGCATGACCTTTCAATAACCTCTCTTCATTAACTTTTATGAGCTTGAGCCACCCCACAAAAGGCAAGCGTAGGCCCAGCGCAGCAGTGCCCAGGCTGCAGCACCACAGCGCAGGCAGAGATCCGGCCTGGAGCCTCGAGCACAAACACAGGGCTTCCCACCGACGCGGAGACCTGTGCATAAGGCACTACCTCGGTAAATTGGAAGCAGACGTTCTCCTGAATCGCAACATGCTCTGTGACCAAAATATACCATGGAGGCTGTACCAAGTTATTCTTGGCAAAACAGCTCTTCATTATATACTGTTTCATATGACTTGAAAAATGAACAGGCTTAAGCCACATGTTTCTCGCTCATTTAAATAGGTGTTTTCCACACTCTCATAAAAGGGTAACTTTCTACTTCAGAGAGAGCTGCTACCCTATTTCAGAGTTCATTTCTACACGTTTATACCTGGAGACTACACTACAAGTGGCCTGGGGCCTGCAGGTAAAATTAAACAAGTATTGCTGAAGTTTTAACCCACATGATTATGCACAAATCTGACAGGATTTTAGCTAACAACTTACAGAAACTTACAGGGGAAAAACATGAGTAGTACTCACAGGTATAGTTTAAATCTCCTAATGTACAGAAATTTAAAATTTTAACACGCAAAGTACACTGAAACCTGGAAGGAAAGGGAAGGGTTTAATATGCCAGGCTCCATGACACAGAACCTTCACAGCTTGCATAATGTCCCCACTATTTGTGAAGAAAGGAACTGTAGCCTCACAGGTTAAATGACTTGCCAAGATCACTAAGGAAAAAAAGCAGGAATCAAACTTGCCTCCTTTACATCATTATTAATATACATAGTACACCAAAATAATTTAAAATTCTACAACACTTTAAAATCTGACATTATTCCATCTGCTTTTTTTTTTAAGTTCCATTTAGCTTTCAGGCTCCCTTAAAGAGTAGCTGTAGACCACCTTGCTATGTCCCTTTCCAAACAAAATCACGGGGAACAGTGCTTCTCTAAGGCTGTCCTTTCTCCAGACAATAAGAGCTTCCATGGCTAGGACTGGGGAAAATAAATACTGAAATTCTAAAGTAAGTAAGGAGCTTTAAGACTAACTTTTACTTACTCTGTTCTGCCTTATCAACAACACTGGACAGATGAGAATTTTGTTTCTCTGACACTTTATGTTTCAGTCTTTATCCTTAATACCAGGTACATCTTAGAACAGTCCTCTCAAAGCCTGCCGGCTGGGACACAACCACAAGCTGGGGATGGGCTTCTTCTGAGGACCACTGAAGAAGGGCCATCTTCTTGAAGTTTCCATTTCAGCAATTCTAAGTCATTTAAATATTCCATGATAAATAATCACACATTGTGCAGTAAAATGTAAGAAGTACATTTTTAAGATAAAATGGGCATTCAAGGCCATTCAGCATTTTCTTTAGGTTGCTTCACCTATGTCTCCACCTTCCTAGCTACGCCACTCACTGATTAATGCAACAAACGTTCATGAATAATTAATTAGCACCATTTCCTTTTCTAGGCCTAGAGGACTCAGCACCTAACCGAACAGAACCAACTCAACGCAACAGATCCCTGCTCTCGGGGAGCTCGTGCGGCGGCGGGAAGGGATGAACAAACAAGAAAAACAAACACGTTAGAAGGTGAGCAGCGCTATGACAGAACAGAAACTGAGGGCAAGGCAGGAGCAGCGGGGAGGGGAAGGGAGAAAGGGGAGGTGCCGAGGGCGAGCTCAGGCGTGGGCAGAGCGCTAGGCCAACACTTGCAGTAGCGGGTCACGTGGGTTCCCGGAAAGAGCATTCCAGGCAGAGATGACAGAGAGCACAAAAGCCCAGGAAAGCAGGCGGGAAGGGGGCCAGTGCGGCTGGGGCAGCGCGTGACAAGGGAGCAGAGCACAGGAGGCTGGACAGGCTTGAGGAGCAGAAAGCTGTGTCTGCGGGGACAGCTGAAGCGCTGCGGCGCTCACGGTGAGATGAAAGGTCGTGGTTGGGGCGCTCCCGATGGGACTCACCTCTGACGGATCACCGTGGCTGCCGTGCGCTGTAGGCTGCCCGGGCACATGGAGGCAGGTGGGTGTGCCAGGCTAGCGCAGTGATTCAGACGAGAGATCAGGCAGTCAGGACCCTCACGAGGGTGACTCTGGTCACAACAGGAGAGAGATGACAGCGCGGAGGACTCCCCAGGGGATGCAAGCGAACAGTGAGCGATGTCCGGGACAACTGTGCGACTTTCTGTCTGGGCCACAGGAGGGGCGGGCAAAGTGAAGCACAGCAGGCTTGGTGGGGAGGGTGTTACGGGCTGGATTCTGAGTGAAGCTAAAGGCTGGGCTGTGCCAGTCTGTGCCACTAGTAAGAAGTGGTGGAACTGTTAGGAGGTGGTGACTAGTAGAAGTAAATAAGGTCACTGTGGGCATGCCATGAAGAGGATGTGGCACCCCTGATCCTTCCTTTCTCTGACTGCCTCCCGACCACCATGAAGCGAGCAGCTTTGGCCCTCCATATACTCTCACCAAGACGGCCTGCCCTACCCAAGGCCCAAAAGAGCCAGCCAACCATGAACTGCAACTGTGGAGATGATAAGCCAAAGTAAACCCGTCCTACTTTAAAGTTGCTTTACTTAGGCATTTCGTCACCGTAAAGGAAAGTTCACTAACAGAAGAAATTCAGTGCTGGACATCCTAGGTGTCTACTAGACATTCAAATGGCAATACTGAGCGGACAATTGGATACGCAAGACTGGAGTGGGGGGTACCAGTGGTGAGAGGCGCAAATTTGCTGCTCATAGCTATGACCATCGTATTGAAACACAAACTGCACCCTCTGTAAGTACACAAATGGAAGACAAGAGGTCCTGAGAATCCCGGGGTACCTGTCAGGAAGAGATCAAAGAAGTGAGAAGAAACACGCGTACACGACAGAAACAAGGGGCATACAGGGCCCTTAAAGGAAAAAGTACTTCAGAGAAGGGACCATGAGCAAGCATCAGCTGCCCGATTCCACTTACAAGGACTGCAAAGGAAGCGCCGGATCTAGCAGAGTTTGGCATGTACACCTGCCCCCAGTAGACTGAGGGTAGAGAAAAGGGACCTTCAGTGAGTCTGAGGACAAGGGCAGTGAAGCGCACGATGAGAACAGGGAGTACAGGGATTTTACCGTAAAGGAAAACACGGAAGCCAGACGGCAGTCGATAAAGAAGCTCAAAACGGAGTTGCTGCCGCTATTACGTTGTATTTCATTTGTTCTGTTACTCTGATTCATTTGTGATCCACCTACCAACTTTCAGTGGAATTAACTTACACACACTGTTCACGAAGCTCTTACTCTTCCCTCCGTTTGTGTCACGAGCCTGCTCAGTTTACCACTTACTCTCCATCTGTGTTTCCCCTCACTTGTCCATAAGACACATTTTCCCACCTCCAGTGCTACCACAGAGGACTCTGAAAACAAGTTTGCTTTCATTCTCTCCGCTTCATTTCTTTCACGGCCTTCAACCATACGGACTCCAGCTCTGGGCTCTACCAACCTATAATCTCCTTATCTCAGCTTCATAGCCGAGTACTGGAAACCCGACTTCAGCAGCTCTTCGGCTGCAGAGATGTGTGTGTGTCATGGCGGCCGATGAGCTTATCCCTGTGCTCCGGGCGTGTGCTAAGGGCTGGCTAGCCTTCACTGCAGTCCCTGATCGGCTCCATCCCGATACCGTGGGCCTGAAGTGTCCCTCTCCTAGACTGGAAACAACAACTTAATCCACCACTTTATCAGTAAATGTAGTTTTCCAAAAGTGCCTTACAGTACCTTGGTCCTGGAGCCAAAGCTCCTCTGCTGTGTTTCTATTCCTTTCCAAAGCATGGAGCTAAAAAACCCCGCAGTCTCTACTGGAATGTGATCGGCAAAACAACAAAACTCTTGACCTAAGGTGGAAATAGTAACAGGCTGGCATGAACTCTAATCAAAGCTATCTCATCAAATAGTTTAGAGCAACTTACCTGTTGGAACCTAAAATTCTCTGTGACAGCAATACAGAGTTGATGGTCACTGTCTGAGTGCTCAGCTTGGAACTTCATTAGGCTCCAAGAAAACCAAAGGTCTTTGCCTCTGACTAGAGCTTTACATGTATCTGATGGGTAAGAAGGTCCAACATGGCCTTGTTCTGAATGTCCCATAAATAGGTAAGAAGGTGAAAAACTAAACCAAGAATAAAAAAGGCTGGGAGGGACGAAGGGGGCAGAAATGGGTACATACATGTATATGTAGACATATATGCATACATGTATCTATGTGATACATATATGTACGTCCATGTATGTACATACCTGTCTCTATTGATTTACTAACATGTATCAGAATGGAATATACTAAAGTATTCCCAATTAAAGAGTAATAGAAGAAAAAAGATTAACAGAATACCCAGAATCTCATCCCAGCTGAGCAACTAACCATCACTGTTACTTTGGACATGTCATTTCAGTTCTGTCATTTTGTTCAGTTTTCCCACTTAAGAAAATGTCTATGCTTCACCGTCAGTTGTGAGATCCTATTTCCATGAGCCTATTGACTACAGCTAACTGAAAATGGAGTGTTCATTACATTCCTGGGACATGATTAAACCCTAACATTTGTAAGTCTGTTTTAAATAAGAATGAGCAGTCTATTATTATTAAAATTTAACCATTAGAAATTCAGGCTTATCTATGATCATTATTATTACTTTTTCCATCTTCAGTATTGTTGCTATTTCTTTCTCTTTTCTCATAAATCCATTACTACCTTGGCTTATATGTAAGGCATGTTCAACTACAAAGGAAAAATGCAAATTATCCCTTAAAAATTCAAAAAGAAGGTCCAAAACGGCCTTGTTCTGAATGTCCCACAAAAAGGAAGTGATTATTTTTTTTATTTCACAGTTCAGCTAAGGGATCTCACTCACCCTATTTATTATCATTACATAAGTAAACCTTGCAAATCAGCCAGAGACCTAGAGACACATATGGACCCAGCAGAGTACCCTGTCATATATCTGCAGAACATGAGCTCTGGCTTCTTTCATCAGATGTTTACGGCAGGAAGAGGTTGCTGGAACCCTGCTCTAACTTTGCAGAACAGAATATTGTTCTACTCAAACACAAGCTGGGACCACCCAGGCACAACCATTTGTCTTCCTCAGTGGTAACTGACGGTCCACAGGGGAAAGATAACCCCTGCTGGAGGCCCCTCACCGTTACCTTGCACCTCCGGGCCTCTCTCCCACAGGCCTGGCCTGAGAGAGGTCTCTGTGAGCTGCTCCATGTGTGCCAAAGCCCTGGAAAAGGGGTTATCTGCCTGCAGGCACAGCACTGGGAGCATGGACTTGAGTCTACGGACTTCTTCTGTCTACAAGCTCTGGCAGAAATCAGCCAGTGACAAGTGTCAATCTCACAAGAGGAGGAGGCAAGCACCCCTCACTCTGTTCCTGCTCTGAACGGCCACCGGCCCTGCCAGAGCAGTAGTTGTTAGACTAAGAAGAAAAGTAATCAGTAAGAAGTGACCAGTTCCATTAATTCTCCCTTCACTCACTCTGGCTCACCATTCCATCCTGTCCCTAAGAGACATTTCTGTACAGGAAGGGAGGGCACTGGCGACACACAGCATACGTAGAGAGAAGTATAGCCTTTGTACAGCTGAAAAGGAGGACAAACTGCCCTCCCGAAAATGACTCATTTACCTAAAGTAAGCAGGGAGTTTGAGTACGGCTGAGGGTGAGTGGAGGCCACAGCACAACGCTGAAACGTGTTAGGAAATGCCCCAGCAGCTGTACTGCCATGCCCTCGCTTTCCATAAATCCTAAAAATAATCTTCAAAGTTACAATGACTTCAGTGAAGCTTCCTATTTCTGTCTCTCCACCTACCAATTTTCTGAGAATTACACGCTGGGCCAAATTAACATCAAGCCGAGAAAGAGCTACACGAAGCTGGGGCTCCTCTGCTGGCACTAAGCGGCACCCGCGCTCTTGCACGTGCTCCGTGGGTTCAGCCTTAATAGCAGCAGCTTGGCGTGATGACAACCCACAAGGGTCACTGCCTTGAAAAACCGATACTCCCTTGCCTCAGATTATGAGGGAGTCTTCTCTTCAGAAAGTCTGAGTCAAAACTTAAGGATAAACAATACTAAACTGTGAACATCAAATTACAAGTTTGAAAAGAAACTCTTCGACCAAAAAGCCCACTCAGCTAAAATGTAAGGCTGCTGAGATTCTGTGATAGTCCAATCTCAGGCACATTCTAACGTCCCATTCCACTCTGACAGAACTGACTAGGAAAGGTAAGCGGTCATTAACATTTTAACGTGATCAGACTGAGAAACGGCACTTTCTGAAGACATCAGAAAAAAGCAATTCATACAATGAGCTTTTGGAGAATTCTATACTCATAAAACATGGCAACCAAGTTCAAGAAAACATAAAGCATATAGACACTCAAAGTTATAAATAATAATTCCTGTATGCATAGCAGCGTGTGCTGCCTACATACAAAATAGTATAAAATGGTTAAGTCGGGCCTGAGGCTATAGCACCAAGGGGGGCTTTTGCACAAAGATTTACATCCTGCATCCAGAACTACACCTCAGCTCCACAAGGACGGAAGTAAACCTTGATAGCCTTACCTTTGTCAAAATTTTGAATGTAGCCAGTTTTTCTCAGGGTCTTTTAGTTCACAGAAAAAGTTTCACGCAGCTAGAATCTATATCCACCTCCTCCAACTCTCTCTTCCTTCTGCCCACGGGAAGCCGGGAAACAGTGTCTAACACTTCAACTGCTCAGCCGTTGAAAGCTAAAAACAGATCCTGTGCAATGCTGGATATATTTTTGTCTGCTAGCTACACACCCTCATCATGTTCAATTTTTTCCATTGGTGGAACAGTATGATGCAGACTTAACCAGAAAGTGGTTTGCCAAGGGCTGCCTGAAGTGATTAGTAGGGAGAGCCTGCCATCTCGCCTGAGACACCCAGCTGCCCATGACTGGCCTCTTGTTGGCCTGCGTTCCACAGTGACCACCAAAGTTCCGTACAAGCGCAGCTCTACAATTCTCTGAATAAAGGTTTACTCACTTGAGGGACTCTCTGCTTCTTTTTTTAAGCCCTCGGCAGTAAGAATACACACTTCCCATCCTTGTCTTCAGGACGGTAGTAAACATTCTGCTCCCAAAACCACAGCTGGAATGTTACGGCTATAAAAACCCTGCCTCAAGAGAAGCCCTTAGAAATTATTTCACAATTTGCAAAATTTGGGGTATATACTTAGTCTGTGTTCCTTGCTGAAGTTATTTCATTTTTTAAGCTAGCTAAACTGCAGGGCCTTACACTGGAAGTCCTTGTTACCTCAACATGGTGTTATTTTATCAAAAATATGCATCAAATTACCATAAAGCTGTATACCACAGGCTCAATGTGTTTTTAAGTCTCGCTATATCCTTTCATGAAAAATATCCCACAAATAAAGCAACATTTATGTCATTTTATATTTGTGTTTTGGGAGATGAGGGCTACTGAATAAAAGAACAGATCACATCTGTGTGTGTGATACTAGTTAAATTTTTGAAATTATTTTCTACAGAAGAAAACAGTTTTCAAGATGTACATATTCTAAGCATGCAGATAAGACAAGTAAACCCGGACAAGCACATGGCGCTTTGTAAAACAGTATTTTTATTATTTTTAAAATGTGAATGGATCTACATATGCAACAAGAGAGTCTGCTATAGACAGATAAGCTTTTACTTCTTTACCTAGATAAAAAACTGTATCTTCATATATACATGCAGACATCTATATGCACACAAATAGAAATTTTTCATTTATTGTTTTCTTTTGTTTCTTTGAAGAGAGGGTCTTGCTTTGCAGTTCGGACTGGTCTTGAACTCATTACGTGGCCCACGTTGGCCTTGAGCTCAAATCAATCTTCCTGCCTCAGCCTCCTCAGGGCTGGGATTACAGGCACACACCACCAGGCCTGTCATAATTTTTTTCAACATGTAGTTTAATACATACTTGAAGGTATGCTCTTTAATCTCAACTGGCAAAAAAAGCCATTACATAAAATCATCAGCCTAACAGTCATAAAAATTATTCTAACAGCCTTAAAAACTTGAATGTGAACACAGAATCAAGAAACTTTATGCTGGTGGAGCAGACCTGAAGAAAAAAAAAAGAAGGAAGGAAGGAAGGAAGGAAGGAAGGAAGGAAGGAAGGAAGGAAGGAAGGAAGGAAGGAAGAAAGAAAAACTGCACTGCAGCCCCTCCTGGTTACAGATAAAGAAACAGCAAATTACTGCTTGGGGTCCCAGAGCTGGTCATCAGCAGGGAGCAGAGGGAGGAAGAGAAAGCATCACCTAGGGAACCACCGGCCTGGGGGCTGAAGTCCGAAGGTCACCATGGAAACCAAGCCACACAACAAAATGTGGAAATTCCCCACATGTTAATTTGATGTGTGAGTGTGTGTTTAAAAGGACACTGGGTAAATACAGAAGATGTAAGAATGTGGCTAAGACAAAGAGCTCCTTTTCCTTTAGATATAACAGCATGTTATTACTTTTTTTAAAAAGGTGAAATAAAATATATTACTTCACACAGAAGAAAGCCTTCCCTATAACTCTGAGACAGGAAAGTCTCCTCTGTGGGAAGGGAAAACACCATGCCAGAAGAAAGGAGGAAATTTTTAAAGAGATTATATGTCCCAGGGAGAAAAATGTAATTACCTGCCCGGAAATATAGCCTGTCCACAATTTACTTCCACTTTCAGACTCTACAACTCAGATCGTTTGATACATTTTTTGTTTTGATCCCTCTATGCTAGAACTACCTGTGAGAATCAATTATTCCAACATGCCTTAGATACTTCAAATGGATTTGCATTGTCTGGTTCTCTTTTTTATTACCCACTGACCACCGAAATAGCTTTCATCCTATAAATTTACAGTCACCTTGGGGTTTCAAACTGTGTAAGAAAGTTTATCAAGTTTGTTAGACTTTGAAGTTAGAGTAAAATACTGTCAATTTAGTTCTCTATCCTAAAATTACAAAACCAGCATATTTCCAAATAAAATTAGACTTGGTATATTTGATGCTTTGTTCTAAGATAATAATGTGACAAAACGTATGTGTTAACAAGCATCTAAAATTAAATTCCTTTCCAAAGCTCTCTGAGAAAAATAAATGACTACTCTAAAGCACACAATGCAAAATGACACAGAGGCAAATATAGCAAAGTGTAGGGCTGGGGATATAGCTCAGTGGAATAAGCGCTTGCCTAGTGTTAACAACTGTTGAATTTAAGTGTTGAGTTTATGGGAGTTCACTGTATAGTTCTTTTGACTTTTCTATATTTTTGCGAGCTTTTTTAACTAAAGGTTGGAAGGGGCAGACTTCCGGGAAGATGGCAACCGGGTAGGCAGCAGAGAGAGAACCTCCCAGAGGATTACCACACAAACAATGAAATATAGCAATATGAAGACAGAAATGAGGACTTCTGGGAAGAAAACGACCAGCCGAGAGAGTGAGTGTGGAAGGAAGAATGGCTTCAGCTCCTGAACCCGAGAGAGAACCCGCTACTGGGACAAACTGCGCCAAACCGGGCAGCACTCCGGGATCCCGCTCAGAACCCCACCCCCGCAGCCAGCGCTGCGCAAACTGGAGCAACAGCGACCGGCCGGCGGGATTTCTGAGTCGAGGAAAATCTCCATCCAGGGAAAAACATCTGAACGGCACTCCTGTCTGCACAATCACAGGGTTAGTTAAGTGCGCGCTCTAACCGGTTTTTCCTGAATCGGGAAGAAGCTCAGCCCAGCGAGAGACATCAAAGCAGCTTTAAGGACTGCGGGATCTCCTGGGTGGGAAGACCTACTTAGGCGCCCCAACGGGTTTTGTGAGGGGGGAAGGAGCTCCACCCAGGGAGGAATACCTGAGTGGCCTATCTGCAAGAATCCTGGGGTGGCGAGCTGTTTATTCGCCCCGGCCAGGTCTTGGGGTAGGGAGTAGAAGCGGAAATCTCAGCAGACAGCTTAAGGGACATTCTCCCAAAGAGAAGTAACCATTGGCGCAGCCTCTGCAGCAGACCTTTGCCTGCTGAACTGTCTGTGGAATTTATAGCTCCACAGTTTGAATCTGATACCCAAAAATGGGAAAACAGAGGAACAAAACGCAGTCTCAAAATTCAACCCCACCCAGAACAAGTTTTGAATGTGAAGATACAGGGGAACCAGGAAGCCTCATAAGTTCAACTTATGAAACGATTGCATCTGAAATAAAACAACTCCAACAGGCCATGTAAGAGCTCAAAGCAGAAATAACCCACGTACCCGCAATGATTTCTCAGACAAAAAACGAGCTGAAAACAATGATGGAAGAAATGTTCCATTCACACAGACAAGAAATAGACAAAATACTAGAAGAAAATAGGAAACAAATAGGAAACGTTACAAGAGCAATTTAGGAATGAATTACCAATAATGAAACAGGTCCAAAGAGAATGCCAGATTTTGAAAACTAACACTGAAAGCATGAAAAACCGTTTAAATGAAACCGAAGAATTTCAGAACTTGAAGACAGCATGGCAGCTTATGAGCGTCAAAGGAAGAATCTCATGATATCATCAAAGACACAAGAAAAGTCAATCCAACAGCTGCAAGATGAGGCAAAACGTAACAATATTCGAATTATAGAAGTGTGTGAAACAGCAGGAGATCTCACAAACGATATAAAAGGAATATTTGATGAAATAATAGCAGAAAATTTCCCAAACAAGGTAAAAGATACTGAAGTTCAGTTAAGCGAGGCATATAGAACCCCAATGATCCATAATCCAAAGAAAAACACACACAGGCATATAATAATCAAGATCCCAGATATCCAGCAAAAGAAC
>PVLD010014281.1:0-52943 GCA_004027595.1 Dinomys branickii
ATAACAAAAGTAGTTTGCTCAGTAATATTTAAAATAAAGCATAAAATGAGTGGTAGAGGACAAAATTCCTCTTAAAACAATGGATGAAGTTTCATGTAATGTAGGCATCTCCGTGTTCAACTGATACACAGTTGAAGTCACTGTGGTATTTTTCATTTTTCAGTAAAGAATATTAATTAGATTAATCAGTTTCACAACATTTTTGGGGGTTATTGCCACTGAAAAAGCCAAGGCTTTCCCCTGAAATCTTGTCTGTTTCTTGGTAAGGCCTTGGGCATGCGTGTCTCATGGTTCTCTGCTGCTGCCATCAATCTCTGCCCCACCCTGCGGAGGCCAAAATAGCAGCTGTGCTACCTCTAACACTATCACTACCCTCCCCCCAAGACGATTAGAATTTCAGTAGATTATTCAGATTATTTATTTTATTTAACACTCAGTTCTCGCATCTGTAATATTTACCTCAAAGAATTATTGAGAGCTTCCTATTCTCTGTGTGTGTGTGTGTGTGTGTGTGTGTGTGTGCGTGTGTGTGTGTGTGTGAAATGAGTAGAGAGAGCAGAGAGGGGAGGGAATGATATGAGTGCAACAAAGAAGGAATAGTCAGGCCAAGCAAAATTTTTCTTAAATATTCTTTCATGTAATATGATTACATTTCAAAAAAGTTAATACAGGTTTAGCTTGAATAGAAATGTACAGTGTAGGAAAAAAAGAAATGATAGACTGTACTCTGCACAAAGTATCAAAATATACTTGGATTGCTATAGTCAGTCTGAGCGCACACATTACACGAATAATGCAAGCTGTACTGCTTTCAGGTAAGGACAACCACTACGGTGATGGAGAAGTTATACAATAACCTATGAAAAATATTTGAACAATCCAGAAATGATTAACCTAGAAGAGAGCAGACAAAGGGAGACGGGAAGAGAAACAAAGGGCCACAGAAAATAGAATGACTAGCTATAGAGGACGAAGGGAAAACAACTTTCATACGAACAAAGCTGCCTTAAATGATACGGTCTGCTCTGGGAAGGAGTGACTCACCACTAGTGATACTTAATCAGAAGTTGGTTAGAGATACACAGACAACTCTAGTGCAAGATAGGGAATTGGGCCAAATGAGATTCCTGCACCAAAAGGTGAATATTCCTCCCCCATCAAGATTCCTCCACACCTAAGTCTTCTGAGGGTCAGATTTCCCCCTTTGAATTTTGAAGATGTGGGATAAGACCCAATTATGGTACACACAAAAGTCAATAAATGATGCTTAACTGTTTATAGCTGAGAATGTAACTTTCTAAACACATACACCTCTTAGAACTTCTGCTTTTGGTTGGCATCACTATTTCTACTCCATTTTATCAGTCACAGCAAAGCATACGGCTAAGCCTACAACTAAAAAGGCAGGAAGGATAATCCTGAAGGGGAGGAACAGCAACTATGTGGACTATATTTGTTGAGTAATGTTGTAGTCATGGTTTGATATCTGACACTTTCACACAGTAAATTAAATGCCTTCTAAAGAGCAAGGGAAACCTTTTTATATAACACTTATTTTGGAGGCGCTGCCTTCTGACAAATATCAGCATTTTCCAATTTCACTGCAGAAAGAGAAAACAAACTCCCACACATTTGTAGCAGGTATATATGTAGCATTGCAGAAAAATGGCATTTCCTTACATTTTTATCATTGCTTGTGAAGCAACTTGTAGCAACACATGCTATCCATGGTTACCAAAATACAGTCGATAAAGGCTTTAGTTTCAAGAATAAGTTTTTGAGTTAACTATAGCATAGATTTCTTTTTAAGTTCATGACCAGAACCACTTGGATGATAGGAGATAAGACTTTAGTTCACGTGGGGGCTACACAACTGGGTAAAGGAGTTGGTGAAACTGGACTAAAACAAAAGAGATAAAGAGGGGATAAGTTACCCCAGGTTTTTTATATGAAACTGAGAGTCTGGACTTAATTCAGAGGCTTTGAGGAGCCAACAAAGACTTTAAGTATGGAAGATGGAGGACCAATATGTGTTCTTTAAACAAAATCACTTGGATGATTTTGTTAATACAGAGGATGGAGTAGAAGAAAGAAAAAATTTGAAGCAAGATTGGATAATAATCAGAAATAAGAGCCACTTTGGAAAGAAGCAAAAGACTCATGAACTAGTTCAGACTCTTGAACTAGTTCACTCCGAACTAGTGAACGGTAATAGAGAAGAGACAGTAAGTGGGATAGCATTATAGTGACCAAAAGTGAATGAGAAACAGGAATCAGATGACTATCAGATTTCAAGCTTGGTGCAAATAGGAAGATATGGTGAATGGTTTCAGAAAGGCACACCTACATTTAAGTTCCTATCACTACTTCCTATAGTAATGACCTTGGCTAAGTTGTCTTACCTTTGGGTCTTCATTTCCTCATTGTAAAATTGCACTGGTAGTCACAGTTGTATTGTAGAACTGTTAGCAGAGGTTACACACTCTCATCAAGCCCAGGATTAGAAACCGTTTAAGGCATATCGGAGAGCTGGGGAGTATATTTAAAATGGACCAAGCTACCGTTTCACTTTGTTTCTAGCATCAATAGGCCACATGCGGAAGAGAGCACGACTGTCTTCATTGTTTCTACAAAATAGATACACCAAAAAATGCTTATACACAAAAACTAATAATGCTGTCTCGTATCTCACCACAGTTCCCATCTGTTACCCTCACACATATGTACCCTCAGTTTCCCTTCTTCTCTTTTTCGTTCCTTACGTGACATCTTTCAGTTTGAAACTTCATCTAACTACAGAATTACTATCCTCAGTACTCAGAATAAATTTGGACCTTACAAAGTGCATTAGTCAGAATGGTAACAGATTTAGGGATTAAGGATCAACAAACATTTTGTTTAACAGAGAAGGGAGCTGTACAGAAAACTGGACAGTATATTCTAAAATTTTGCATCATCTATTGCTACAGGATTTATACTTTAGCAGGGAATCAGAATGCTTAAGAAAGTCCATCAATACCAAACAAATATTAATTGTCTGCCCAATGGAAATGATGCATATGAGGTAGCTATTGTTTTAATTAGCTGTTGTTATGGGTAGATGGACAATTGAATTGTTTCCAAAGACTGTTAAGATGTCTTGAGGTACATAGAAAGTCAATTCTGGATGCATAAACTGAGAGATGTCTTTGATTACTATTTGTGTCTCAACATTCATTCTTCCCCTTTTTTTGTAATAGAGCTCTTTAAATTTAAACTCGGGTGAAGACTACATCTCTCAATCTACTTTGTAGCTAGGTCTGATTTTGGGATCATTATGATCAGTCAGACATAAGCTTAAGTGCCGGCTACATTATTCAGGTCCCGTTCTCAGGAGGTAGCCACTACCTTGAGAGCAGTAGCTTTTACCCTTAGGTCCTGTTCTTGCCCTTCTTTCCTTGTTCTTTCTCCCATTGGAAGTGAGCGTGTCAGGTAAACAAGGCCAAAAAAGAGAAAAATCCCAAGGCCTATATGAGCTTTTTGAACAGAGCCACTCAGAGCTCATCTACCTCCAGACAGTTGAGTTATATAACAGAGCACTAATTTCCTTTTTTTCTTCTTTTAGCACTGTATTTTTTAAGTCTCTTTCTTATCACAAGTTAGCCAATTATGTGAAGTAAAATGCCTGGTGTGATGCCAAGTCACTGGAAAAGAACAGAACAAATTTTTTAAAAATGTGCAACTGGTTAAAATGTTATTAAAGCTGGTGTCTGAAAATATGGGTAAAATTGCTTGAATTCTCTGAACAAAGCAACCACGATCCCTATAATCTGAATGTATGAGTATGTTGTTTGAGTTTTGTACTTTCAAACTCAGCTAAGTTCTTCTGAAATACATTGTAAGTAAAAGTAGGGGACTCTTTAAAGACACACATCCTCTAGATGTTGTTGTGGATTTCTCTGCACTTAGAACACGGACAGTGGAATGTTTATTTTGCCAGGAATTCCAGTGGGGTTCAAACAACCCAGGGAGTCTGCTCCCACACTGTGTATCCTGGGTGAGTGTGAAAGACTTCAAGTTGTATAAAATCAAGCAATGATAGCCACAGTGCTAAAGAAACAGGGAAAATAAATGCAAACTGAAAAGAGAGAAGTCAATTTTCTTTCTACAAAGAAGATAGTGTTTCTCTTTATTAACATATTGCTAACACCCTCAAGTACCTGATCCTTCCTACACTGCCTGTTGATGTTGAGTATGTTAGACACACCTAACACACCCAGAAAATATTATTGTAGTATATTTTATTTCCAAATTCTATAAATGTACATATTGCTATATTGCTTGAACTTCTAATGACCAGATTTTTTCTGTACAGTTACAATGCCCCTGAATTTACATTTCTGCAAAGAAAAGCCTATCAGTTAAATAAACAATAGATGAACTTCAGTATATCACTAACCTAGAAGCCAGGCCTCTGATTCCAACTCTGTTATGCCTAGATATGTTCTATGTTTATATAACTGATTTGGTTCTAAACTATAAAAAGAGAGAATTGAATGGGATAATTTTCTAATGGCTATATTCTTTGATTCTACAAATGTGTGTGCATTATGAGATATTTTATCCATAAGGAATCAAATCTTTGTTTTAAGCATTTTCAAGCCTTGAGGATACTCTGGTTTCTTTTCAGATCGCATAAATCTTTCCCCTTTTCAAGACATGAGGGATATATAAAGACCAAATTTGTTCCAGAAAGTGTATACATCTTGTTTCCATGTATCTTAAAGTGAAAATTCTGAACCTATTCTAAACAAACTTCTATTGGGTGATTACTAACCTGCAGGCTATATGGATAGAGTTAGGGAGCAAGGCAGATATGATTCTAATCCTTCTGGAGCTCAGGGAAGGCAAGTATCAGAGAAGTAATTTACATGTCTGATGAATTTTCTGATACAGAAGCAAAGAAGGTTTTTGATGTACAGTTAGTTGACAGGATAATCTCTTTTTTTTTTTTTTTGTGGTACTGGGGATTGAACTCAGGACCTTATGCTTGCCAGGCAGGCACTTATTCCACTGAGCTATATCCCCAGCCCCCGACAGGATAATCTCTGTACGCTGCAATGTAGGTGTAAAAAGGGCGAGGTCAATTTTGAAGATAATTTTTGGAAAATAAATGACCATGTTTCCTAAATCTAGATCCGGGTTTGAATCCTGGCCCTGGAATACACTGTATCATTTTGGGTAACCTCTCTAAACCAAGTTTTTATCTATGAAATAGGGAAAGTTTATAGCTCCCACTTTGTGAGACTTTTTTCAGGAAAACAGAATGGGATACTGCTCTGCCTTGCACAACGATGACATCAGCTATCATTATTGTTGCTAATAATGAACAGTATTGTGTGTCTTTAGATTTAGTCAAGCACTGATGCCAGTCTCCTAGTTGCAATCAGTAATATAACCATGCTGTGAAGCTGAAAATTTCAATTTACAAACTAACAATCAATTTGTTGTTTATCTGAGAGAGGACTTCATTAAACTTTCCTAGGCTCTTGCTTTGGTGTCAAATACAACATTCTCACTGCCAGCCAGGTGGGAAGCATAAAAGGGAAGCAGGAAGGGAACAAGGAAGAACCAAGCAGGATCACCTCTCCTCGGGAGCTGTAGCCCAGTCCAAGTCCTGGTAGCATAGATAGAGTTGACACTGTGGCCATCCAATTATCATTTGAACAGGACGTGGACTTGATAGACACACCTTGCATGTAAGATATAACCCTCAAGATAAGTCAAGGTATGTTTAACTTCAGACAGTATGGAAATGCTGGCTGGCCAAACATAAAAAGTGATGACAAAAATAAGACAAAGCTTCTTTGACCAATTCATTGTTAAGTGCAAAGAAAGCAGTTGCATTAGTCTGTTTTTAATTACTCTAAGGAAAGACCCAAGGCAGGGTATTTGTAAAGACAAGTTTTATTTGGTTCATAGTTCTAAAGACTCCTGTGCACAGTGCTGGCATCAGTTTAGCTCTAGGTAGGACCCTGTAGCAGATGGCACCACATATGTGGGTGGGAATGACAATATGGCCAGACAGAAGGTCAGAGAGTGCCTCAGAGTTTAGATTCACTCTCACAACTTGCTCTTCTGAGAACTACCTCAGAATCTCTTGTGAACTACCTAATCTCTTTTAAGAGTAACAGCTCCTGTGATGTAATATTTTCCCAGCAGCCTTCATCTCTTGGAAGTCTGCCAGCAACTTTCCAACATGGGAACTTGGGGAGCAATCTCAATTCTTCCCAAGTCAGCAGTGTGTCCCACTCTCCCGCTTGTTCCATCCTTCTACTGGCAGACACATTCCAGCCTGGAAGACAAGGAGGAGTCTGCAGCCAACCTTTGTTCCCTTCGACATGATATTCATGCTTTCCTGACAGCCTAGTCCTCTTTATCCTTCATCTGGCTCCATTGGATGAAACTGCTGTCTTTAATATTTGACTTGACTTATAAAGTATGCTGTGCTACATAACATATGATACAATATGGTATGTCATAATAATACTTGTATAGCAGAGTATGAACAAGCTTAGGAAGAGATACACTCCCCTCCATAATTAGTATCTTAACATCCAAATGAGAAACCGGTTGAGACTGTTACAGGACAAAGTCCAGAATCTGAACTATTGGAAATTGATGACAAGAATCATTTTTATGCATCAATTTCTTCATCAGAAATGTAGACAGATGAGTAGAATATAAAGTTTTTCAAAATTTTAAAGATTCTTCTGGTAGAATCTTCACCATAGAAAACAACAAACATATGACAGGAGACTTTAAAAAGTATAATAATATACTTGGATTTAATACAAAAAAGCATAATAAAATAAAAACTAATGCAACGATGCATTTTGCTCTGTTTCATAGCCAATCCCAGAATACCTATTAGCATGTGCTAGTTTCAACCAATTTGAACTTCTAAGTGATATCGACACTGACTTTATTATTAAAATTTTCAGCCTAAACCATCTGGAAAACCAGCAGAATTTAATGATTGTGACTCCTTTTCACAGAATGGCATCCCAAGAGCACTCAGAGGTTTCCTCATCTAGGGATACATACTACCTGTTTCATTGACCCTGAAATGGAAGAGACAGAGGCCTAGAAAGATATTTCAGATTAGTCTTCAGACATGGCAGAAAAATCTTCTGGGGGCATAGGGTATCTTTTTCTATTTTTGGGGGGCAAAGTGATCCAGTGAGTAATGTCAAAATGTGAATACATGAAAGAAAGAATTGTTTGTAGGCCCTGTCATCATGGTAAAAAAAAAATACAAAACAACAACAACAAAAAACCACTCATAAAAGACAAACATTCAGCCTGCTTCTACTTTCATTTTACAAGAGGTGCACTAAGAGTAAAAGCTTTCTATATCCTCTGCCCTGCGGAAAAATATAATTAATGTCCCTATTAATGACTTCAATGAAATGATGTCAAAGGTGCAATTCTGTAAGTCTCAACTTGTATTAATTTGAGATGTAAGTAGTAGGGGTAAAAATAAAGTGGCTGTTCAGAATTGTTAGAAAACTGAAAAACAGTAGTATTGATCCAAGCTCTGAATCATTTCAAAGAACAATAAAATATTGCTCAGAGTACTCTGGGAGACTGTCTCAGGAGGACTGCAAATTTGATCCCAGTCTGGGCAATTTAGTTCCTTAGTGAAAGCATGTCTCAAAATAAAAAAAAAAAAAAGAGCTGAGGATGTAGCACAATGTAAAGGATCTAGGTTCAGTCTCTAGTAACACGCACACACGCACACACACACAGGAATAGAATCAAAGCTTCTATCTACTTAAACTTCATAGTTTGAGCTTCTCTGTTGTGCTACCTGGTAAAGATGGAGCACTTTATTTTTCTAGTTCACATTCCCTGTAGTAGCAAACCAGAGATGAAAATGTCCAAATGTCCCCCCAAGTAAAAAACCAAGCAGACAGTAAGGCAATCTAAATTGCAGGGGTTTTGCCCCTGTTAAGCTAGCTGTTCTAAAAAATGCTATTGTTATAATAAAAGATACTACCATAAAGTGAAATGCACAATAGTTTAATCAAATACTCAGAATTTGTTTTAAGAAGTTAAACTGGGAAGACACAGGAATAGTTGTTATGAAGGAAAATGTTTGTAAGCTAAGCTTCCTAGAAACAGGTAGAATGGCCTAGGGGGTGGGGCTGCCCTGAGTTGTCTGGGACCTGGACCTGGACTGGGTAGAGCAGGTGGACATTGGCCTAGAGCATAAGAAAATCCTAACACAGATGGGAATATGGACTCTGGATCTGTTGAATTGCATAAGGAGGAGGAATTGAGCAGTAAGATGCCTGCTATCTAGGAATTAGCTATCCCTGGGAGAGGAAGTCCCTTTGGGGTCAGCAGGCCCTGAATGTTAAAGCATAACACTTTTTAAAATGACAAAATATGGTTATTATGCAGAAATATATAAATATCTGTCATTGATGCTATAAAAATCTTGTCAAAACTCACATTTCCAATGTACAAAAACTCTGAAAAACAATAAAGTCCTCATCAGTATACAATAGATCTGGGTAGATGAAAACTATTTCACAGACTATCACTATGAATGAAGCTTTTAAAAGTACTATATGCACAGAAAATATCATTTTCTCACATTAAATCGTTTAGCTTGCAAAAACTAATTAGCTCAAAAACCTATAAGAGAATATTATGACTGTTTATTTTGTAAGTCCCTATTTCCAGAGGTTTTTTTTTTTTTTTTTTTTTGAGACAGAGTCTTGCTACATAGTTCAGACTGGCTGGACTTAAACTCACAATTCTCCTGCCTCAGCCTTCTGAGTGCTGGCCTTATAGCTGTGTACCCAGTTCATCTTTCTACATCTTTAAAATGGCCAAATTTTGGTCACTGAGAGCTTTTAATTCATCTGAGAGCTTTTAATTCACTTTTAACTCTTAATTTTATTTCTCCATCCAAGTCACATCTTTCAAATTGCAGACTTAAGTGTATCACTTTCTACCTGACAGCTTCATCCTGAGCTTAACATGTCCAAAAAGGGACGATTTGTTTCCCCCCCACCTCCTTCAATAGGCTTCCCTGCCTCAGTTAATGCAGTTCCGTTCTCCCAATAGTCAGGATGAGTTGGAACCTCCTTAACTCTTCTCTTTCACTCATATTCCATCCCTGATCTAGTCGTCCTCCTAGACAGGTTTTGCATAGCACTCCACAGCCCATTTCTTTCTAGTGTAAATTTGGGCCCGATGAATTTGTCTTAAATCTCAGAGAGTTAAATATTATTTTAGTTAGGGTTGTGTGGTGGATTAACTAATGGTCAACCTGTAACGCCCAGTTGAGCTGAATCAGTGTGGTGCTGGGAATAGAAGGCCCACTTGACGATGTTGCCAACACCATAAAAGGAGAACTAGAGGGGAAGATGGTGCACTGTTGATTATCCTGAAGAAGCTTGTCTCACTAGCTTTCCTGATATGAGCTCGCTGATCTCATTGTTGGAGGAGCTCAGGTCCTTGCTGTTGCTGAGGATGTCTAAGGTTCTCTATGGGGAGATCTGGTCCTTACCTTATTTTTTTTATTTATTTTTTTTATTTTTTTTATTTTTTTTAAAAAATAAAAGTACAAAAACATATTAACAAACAGACACCAATTAGCATAAAAAATAGTACAATCACAACTGATCTATAGGCAAGGTGACATGGTGGTCCCTACCTTAAACATCGCTTCCTGGCTCCAGTGCACAGACCCTTCATCAGCTTGCTGGTGTAGATCCTTTATCTTGCTGGAATAGACTTTCTAGCTTCCACTATTGACCTTTGGGCCTTCACAGTGTACAAGACATTGTTGTGGGGTCTAGGCCTCTAGCTGGACTCATGGAGGATATTGTCATTAGCTTTATGTCTTCAGCTGGACTTGTGCAGGACATTGCCATGGGATCCAGGCCCTCAGCTGGATTCTCTGGGTCTCTAGTGCATGGGAAGATCTCCTGCACTCTTTTGCATTTGACTCTTTGGATGAATATTACAAAAATAATCCTAAAGTTTGGCATGGTAGCATACACCTATAGTCCCAGCACTTGGGAGGCTGAGGCAGGAGGATCCTTGCAAGTTTGAGACCAGACTGGGCTACAAAGTGAGCTCAAGACCAGCTTGAACTGCATAGCAAAACCCTGTCTCGAAAAGGTAAAAAAAAAAAATCCTATAAATTATGTGTCCTATATTAAATCTTTTCTCTTGTAAGCCCCGATTACAACAAGGTTGCTATTTTGTTTAGCAATATAATTTTCTAAAATATTATAGAATATTTTGATGTATTTTTTCTGAAGCTTTGCATTGACTGCTACATGTCAACCTTCTTTGCATATGATCTTTTTGGCACATTAATCATAGTAACTTCAAAGATTATATTTGATGATTCCAATATTTAGATAATCTCTGAATAGGTTGTATTATTTTCTTTCTGTCTTCATAGTAAGTTGGTATTTCTTGCTTTTTAGCCTGCTAATATTTTGTTTAATATTGGTCATGAAAGCCAAGCATTGTGGCACATGCCTGTAATCCCAGCACTGGGGGGGCTGAGGCAGGAGGATCAAGTGAGTTCAAGGCTAGCCTGGGCTACAAAGTGATCTCCTGGCCAGCTTGAACTGCATAGTAAGACCCTGTCTGGAAAAGACAAAAAAGTATTGGTCCTGTAAAGATGAAGGTAAATCACACCTATGCCTGGATATGCACATACCTCTTACTTTCAGGTCATTAAAGTAGAACTGTGTCAGTCCAGTCAGGAGTTCAGCCTTGTTTTTGCTTTTGTTGCCTTTGGTGCCCAACAGGTTTCCAATGTCTTTAGCAGTTGGGCCACTCCTACCTCGCGCTCCTTGGGAAAGGAGTCAGGGTGCTGAAGCTTTCTCTTACTGCTTACACTTCTCCCTCAGCACTCAGTCATTTCGGCACCTGTGTGCTGCAGAAGTCTTTCCCTGTACCAGCATGGCAAGCCTTTTAGAGACCGAGTGCCAAACCGCAACCCAGAAACCAATTATTTATCACAAAGTGCCAACACTGCAATTAAACCTCAATACTGAGGTTTTAGTTTAGAAAAAACAACTCATAATTTAATATTCTTTCGTGTTAAAAAGAAAAGCACAATAACATGCCCGTCATAGGTTTGCCAGCACTGCCCTATATGCTCATCCTACCTTTCTCAAAGGTAGAACGCTGTTTCAGGGAACGATTCTCCACTGTTCTCATCCCGGCTAATAATAAGTCAGGCTCTGTGCAACTGGGCCTTGGGAGTGGAGCGTTCTCAGTATTTCTGCATATTCTCCCAGTAGCGATGAAACTGTCTTGCACCTGGGGTTGGTTTTGTGCAGAAGGATCCTGTCTTTTCCCTTGTGCCGCTGCCTTCTGATGGGTAGAAGTGTAAGATGCAAAGCCCTAGATTATGTCCTGTCTTGCTTCTACTGTTTCCTCACGTAATGAGTCTTTGGCTGTATCTCATGGGCAGGAAGGTTTGCTGTACTTTTCTCAGTGATTTCAGTTGTTTACTGCATAGGAGAAAAAGAGGCAGAAGCAATTATGGCTTGGGCAGATCCCCTGACAGTTAGTCGCCAATTACTACCTTTACATTTGTGTTGATGAGGTGGCTCTCAGCTGTCTCAACCTTTCTGTGAGCCTCAAATGCCGAAGAATCAGTGAAATCTCTCTTTGCTTTCAGAATGTCCAATTATCCCAAAGTGACATGCTAGATTTAAATTTTTTTTTAAATTTTATTTTAGCTATTATTTTTATTATCCACTTATATGATGACTAGCAGCTAGTATCATACTGTGCCAAAACTCAAAAGTTTCATGTGCTCTGCCGTCCTTGAATGAGCTTGTGTCTCTTTGGAATTCAGATTACTCATTTGCCTTGTGATCACAGTTTTCATAAATTCTCAAGGCTTGTTAATGCTTTTGTAATCAGATTCTTTTCTTGCTTTCAGGTTTAGCTACAATTTTGTATAACATAAGAGGAAACTGAAATCTTATGTTCTTCAGTTTTAAGTAATAGATGTCAACACTGGTTCACTTCAGTGAAAAGGACATTGTATCACATTGGCATTGGAGAGCAAACTGAATCCACAGGTAAGCGAAAGAAACAGGTTCAAAATTATATAATGCCGGAGTAATTTCTAAGATCTAGGCAACATGTACTGTTTAAGTCTCTTGTTGGGGTAACTCTACTGAGAGGAATGAACTGTGTCCTAGGTGCTCAAGATTTAAAGTCGTGGGGGAATTCTGCTGTCCAGGTAAGTCCTTGTTCTTGTCTCTGTTTTAGGGAACCATCATAATTATACACAGTGGAGAGTAGGTAATGCAGCTAAACAATTGTTAAATCCCTGGAGTAGGATGAATGTATCCAAGTAATTTTTCAGTATGTCTATGGATATTATTGATTTCAATTTGTTGTGGTCCAGATTTTAATTTACTTACTTGACACAGATTTATTTGGCACTTCTTATATGTGCGGCAATGTTATTGTTGGAATTATGGCCAAATAGGCACAAAATGAAGATATTTATGAGTTTTTTATTTCTTGATGTTGTTCTCAAATGTCCTAAACATGAACATATAAAATGCAAATTTATGTATGCCATAATGAAACCTCTGGGACACAGGGCAAGAGCCCACGAGGGAAATTTATAGTGATGAACTTACATATCAGGAAAACAGAACAAGCTCAAATAAACAACTGAATGTTGAACCTCAAACTTCTAGAAAAAGAAAAACGAATCAAATCCAAAGACCATATGGGAAAGGAAATTACAAAGAGCAGAAATTAATGCAATAGAGACTAAGAAAACAATACAAAACATCAATTAATCAAAAAGTTGGTTACTTGAAAGAATAAATAAGATTGATAAACCATTTTGTCAAACTCATCAAAAAGAGGAAAGAGGGACGGGCATACAGTTCAGGGGCATAGTGCCTGCATGGCAAGGTTGAGGTCATGAGTTGGAGTCCCAGTACCCCTCCCAGAAAGGAAAGAAAAACCATAAATTAAAGCAATTAGGAATGAAAAGGGGGAAATCACAATGAATCCCACAGAAATCCAGGAGATCATCAATACCTACTACAAGAACCCATATTCTAATAAATTGGAAAACAGAAGAAATGGACATATTCCTGGACACAATCAAATTGCCAAAACTAAATCAAGAAGATATAAAAATTCTAAATAACCTATATTGGCCAATGAAATTGAAAATGTAATTAAAAATTTACTGAATAGCCCAGGCCCTGACAGACTTATTGTTGAATTCTAGAAGAAATTTAGAGAATTGTTGCCACTAATGCTGAAACTCTTTAAAGAAATTAAAAGGGAAGCAATACTTCCAAAAGCATTTCCAGAAGCAAGTCTGACCCTGATTCCAAAGCCAGAGAAGAACACAACCAAAAAAGAAAATTACAGGCCAATCTCCTTAATGAACATAGATGCAAAAATCCTCAATAAGATATTAGCAAATAGAATGTAGAAAATCATCAAGATTATACATCATGACCAAGTGGGATTCATCCAAGTATTCAAGGATGGTTCAACATACACAAATCAATAAATGTAATACACTGTATTAACAGAACTAAAGACAAAAATCACATAATCATCTCAATAGATGCAGAAAAAGCACTCAACAAAGTCCAACACCCATTCATGATAAAAACCCTACAGAAGATGAAATAGATGGTCTTATCTCAATCTTATAAAAGCTGTCTATGACAAACCAACAGCTAACAACATATTTTATGTATTCATTCATTCATTTATTTTTTTGAGTCAGAAATGCTAACAACATATTAAACGGTAAAAAACTGAAAGTTTTCACTTTAAACTCAGGAATAAGACAAGGATGTCCATCACTCTTATTCAATATAGTTCTGGAAACATTAGAGCAGTTAGTTACAAGAAAAAAATAAAAGGAATAAAGGAAATGAAGGAATGACAGGAAATGAAGAAGTTAAATTAGTGTGATTTGCTGATGACATGATAATCTACACAGAAGACTCCAAAAACTCCATCAAAAGTCTTCTAGATTGAATATCCAAATTCAGCAGTGTAGTAAGATACAAAGTTAACACTCAAAAATCAATAGCATTCCTGTACAACCAACAAACTCACAGAGAGAGAAATTAGGGAAAACACATCCTTTACAACAGCACCTAAAAATGAAATAGTTAGAAATCAATCCAACAAAGGATGTAAAACATCTGTACAGTGAAAATTACGTACCCTAAAAAAGGAGATCAAAGAGGATATTAGAAAATGGAAAGACATCCTCTGCTCTTGGATAGGAAGAACCAACATAGTGAAAATGGCCATTAGCATACCTCACAGATCTAGAGAAAACACTAAAATTCCTTTGGAATCAGAAGAGACTTAGAATAGCAGAAGCAGTTCTAGGCAAGTCACGGGGGCATCACAATCCCAGACTTAAAATTTTACTATAAAGATTCTGTGATAAAATCAGCCTGATATATAAAAAAAAGAAAAAAAAAAACCCAAACAACAGGCCTGAGTATCAGTGGAACAGAATAAAAGATGCAGACACAATCCCAGACACACTCAGCCATCTTATCTTTGACAAAGGTGCCAAACATGTTCACTGGAAAGCTCTCTCTTTAATAAATGGTGCTGGAAAAACTGCCTTTCCACATGCTGAAGACTAAAACTAGACTCATGCTAAACTAAAGTCAAAATAGATCAAAATCTAAATATTAAAATAGAAACACTAAATTTACTGGAGGAGAAAATAAGTAGAAATCTCAAAGAAACAAGCGTAGGCAGAGACTTCAGGAACAAAGCCCAGACTGCAAGAGAAACATTACAAAGAATCAACGAATGGGATATTACTTCATTTAAAAGCTTTTTCACAACAAAAGAAATCACCAAGTGACTGAAAAGACAACCCACAGGCTGGGAAAAAAGTTATAGCCAGTTGTTCCTCAAACAAAAGACTTCTATTTAGAACATATAAAGAATGAAAATAATCAGACCCGCAAAGTTCAAAGACCCAATCCAAAAATGGCCATCTGAGATGAATATACACTTCTCAGATAAAGAAATACAAATGGCAAATAAATACATAAAAATGTTCAACATCACTGGTCATTTGAGAGAAGCAAATTAAAATAACAATGAGATTCCATCTCACACCAGAGCCAGCAATATACCTCAGCAGCACAATGCCTGCCTAGCAACCACAGGGTCCTGAGTTTGATTCCTGCTACCAAATAAAAAGAAAACCCAGGAAGTATGGCTATCATCAAAAACTCAACTGATATCAAATGCCTGTGGGACTGTTGGGAAAAAAGCAACCTTTCTCCATTATTGGTGGGAGTGTAGACTGCTGCAACCACTGTGGAAATAAGCGTGGAGATTCCTTTAAAAAGTAAGATTAGAGGTCCCATTTGACCCAGCTATGTCCCTGCTATATATCTTCTCAGAAGAAGTAAAAGCATCATACCACAGTGATATATGTGCACCCATGTTTATTGCAGCATAGTTTGTAATAGCTAAATCATGGAAGCAGCCAAAATGCCCATAACTGAGGAATGGATGAAAAAGATGTGTGTGTGTGTGTGTGTGTGTGTGTGTGTATATAATACCCAGCTATAAAGAACAATAAACTAGAGACTTTTATAGGTAAGTGGATGCAACTTGAAACTGAAATAAATCAGACCCATATGTGTAAACATCATATTGTCTCACTAGTGTGAGAAAATTGAACAATAAGATCCAAAATGTACAATAGATGTTGTGAACTGGGGAGAAACTGTTCAAAAGAAAATACAAACTGTGATGGGGGAGATGGGAAAGGAAGGAGAGGAAAAAGAAAAACATATATTAATACAGATAGTAGTTAAGATAGCTTCATAGCTAGTTTCTCTTAGATCATTGAGAAGAAAGGTTTGTGCTAATATTGTTTGGACAAGATACCATGCCCACATGTTGTACTCTGAATAACTACTATGAAGACAACAATACACAATGTATTAATTATACACAATATGCAATGTATTAATTATTGTAACTCTCCTACTAACCTGTTTTGAAACTGTTTTATTATTATTTTTGTTTTTTAAATTTTTTTCTCTTGAAAATAAAAATGCACATCAATTTTATTTTGGCAGTGAGCAATAAAGGAAGAATAGAAAACAATACTATGGAAACTACTTTTACCAACTGAAAATGCCAAATCCTCATGTGAATTGTTTCATGACCTGAAAAAGAGGTTAGCATAGCATTTGGAAAAGAAATACTCCATAAAGTATAAATATATATTTTCCTCTGTTTATAATTAGATGAATGTCAAAGATTGTTCTTTATGTCTTGAGAATATCATGGGCTTTATTTGCTTTGGCAGTGATTTAAGGCCAAAGGACAAGATTGAAAGCAGAAGAGAATTGCATTTAATATTATTTTCCTGAGTCAGGTTTTCATTCCTTGTACTTCTAAGGAAATTGCCCTTTTTGGAAACTGAAAGTGGGCCAAAAGGTTAGCAAGTTTATATTGTAGTATTTACTTGGCAAATAGAATGGTTTTCTAAAGGAATTGGCCTGGTGATGAAATGTTCTGTGTCTGGGATACTTGATTCCCTAAATGCAATGGATTATATAGTCTTTTCTTTCTTAATGAATCAGTAGAGGAAAAATAAGGGTGGATGTGTGCTCTGAAATAAAAAAAGATCTGGACTTAGATATACTTAGTCGAATCCCACTTTACCAGTTTCTAGTTTGTAACTTGGGAAAGTTATTTGTTTACTTATTTATTTGGTCTTTTGAGACAGGGTCTCTCTATGCAGTTCAGGCTGGCCTTGAGCTCTCTTTGTAGCCCAGGCTGGTCTTGAACTCAACAATGATCCTCCTGCCTCAGCCTTCTGAGCACTGGGATTACAGGTGTGCAACACCATGCCTGGCAGGAAACTTATTTAATATGTTGAAATTTTGTTTCCTCACCTATAAGATGAATATAATGTGATATCTTTATAAGGACTAAATTATCTTTACAATATATTATGCTCATGAGAGTTCAGTAAAAAGGTATTATTATTAGCTCTTTGTAGCAGTCTACTAACCTGCTAGCTTTTCTAGGTAACTTAGGTTGCACTGCATTATATTTTTATAAAGATGAATTGGATATACTGAGATTCTGTTATTAACACATTTGCCTACTATAATTATCAACCAGAAATTTTAGTCTCATCTTAAAATAATCAGACTTGCAAACTGCAATGTAAGAAGGTGTCTGTCACTGAGAACAGCAAACAGAAAACCTTAAGCTGCCTTCCCAAGAAAGTAGAGAAGTGGGAGTTGCTCTGAAAAACAAGAGCCATGTTTCTTTTTAAATCAGTGCCCCCGAGCATGGGGGCCATGCTGCCAAGCAGAGACCATCCTGTACGAGAAGCTAATAATTTTGTACTTTTCAAATTCCATCATAAACTGCGCAGATGTAATCAGCAGAACAAATATTTGAGACACTCAATATCTTCTTTGATGGTGATTTACTTTGAGGAATTCCTTCTTTAAGTGGAAAACAGACATCAGTATGGGTCATGAGCTAGAAGAATCAGGTGAGTCCATGCATCAGTCACTGACTACTTATGGGACTAAAGTTGAGTTTTCTTATACTTTAGAGGCTAAGGGTAAAAATGCAGACACAGTGACTACCAGTAGTCAGCCTCAGTCCTTTCCATACTTGCTTCTGACATGCCCTGAGTTCCCCGCTGCCTGCTCCTGCTATTTCCAGGAGGGGCAGGTGGAGAGTCGCTCAGCTTGGGACACTTGATGACCATGGCATCTTTCCCATTTCCTTGAGATTGCAGGAAATCTGACTCTGCTCCCGGCTGTGTTGCCTCTGCTCCAGTTTGCTGACTCTGCTGGCGCCCACGATAAAGTACTGTCCTTAAAATGGGTCCAGCTGAAATTAGGAAACAAACAAGCAGCAACAGCCCTCTAATGAAACACAATGCATTACATGTTGCTGTTATGGAGGGTTGGAAACTACTGCTTTGTGTTTTGCTCTGTTTCCAGTAAAACAGGATTTTTAGTTTTGCTCGAGTCTTCACCTTCCAGGACTTGAACTGGGCAGCGAGGCTGAAGGACAATGTGAGCAAAAGATACTAAACTGTTCTCAAGATATCTTCTGATTCTGGCAAAAAGGTGTGGATACTGAAATGAGCTTGTACACTTTTTCTCTCTTAGGATGATCGCTCTCTCTCTCTCTCTCTCTCTCTCTCTCTCGGTCTCTGTCTCTTTGTCTCTCTCTGTTTCTGTCTCTGTCTCTCTTTGTCTCTGTGTCTGTCTGTCAGTCTGTCTCTGTCCTTTTCTCTTTCCTGCCCCAGGAAAGCCCTTAGTCTTTCATTCACATATATTCTTAGCTGACTTTATTCTTCTAAACAAGCCCTAACTAATCTTCAAAGCATGGACTACATGGCCTCAGCCAGCAACCCTTCCCTCATTGTTCTTTATGTATCCCTTTTAAAACATGAAAATAGTGTTAGAACATGCAGTAAAAACTAGCACAGACAGTCTGTCTCTATACAGGTATGAGAATGGATAGATGACTCAGATCAGATGCACATTTCTCTTGCCTCCACTCCCAGCATCACATAAGAATTTCAGAAGCATAAGTTCCAGTTCCAAGGAAAAAATGGGAAGATCTTCAACTGATTGTGATTAAAACATTGCCTGATAGAGTGAGAGATTCAAATCAATGTTCATTTCAGTTACACACAAACACTTTTAGGACTAAAGGAGTTTGGTAACATATTGATACAAACAGAGCTTGCAATTCCTTTATTTTGAGCTTTAATGGACCTGTCTCCTGGGAGCCTTACGGTTACTGGCTTCCATGGGCAGCTGGTGGAAATGAGATATCAGGGAAATAACAAAACCCTTTCTCCCTCAAGGGACAGGCAAAGAACATCATCAGGGAGCTAGTTAGAGCTAAGGGCAGTAGACATTAGGAAATGCTGGATGGTTACAGATCTGTGGGTCTCTGACAGAAAACAATGTTGATTCAAATCTCTTTAACCTCATAAAGCCAAGACAAACCTATGCAGGAGTCTGGATCTTCCTGATTCTTAGGCTGTAGGAGTACTGGAGATGTGAGACCTAGCTGGTATCCTTCAGAATCTGCACCAGGGCCTAGCGGTCTCTCTGCCTTAATCTGTAGACCCCTGTAGGTACAGGTAGCTTCATCTTTCACTGTCTGTGGGATGCCTGTCAGTTAAAATATGAGTCCATGAGCTGATCTAGAAAACAACTCATCCAGTAGCTCAGAGGAGAGCAGCCTCCAGCACAAACATACTATTGCTGGAGGAGTTAGTGACAATATGAATTAAGTGTCAAGAGCAGCATAAAAATGTCTTTCTGGAAATGAAAACATGACTCTCCATCTAAAATTTCAGGGAAAGAGATGAAGAAAGAGAGTCTCTTTTGAAAGCTGAATTAGTGGTCTGAATGGTCCAGGTCTAAGAAATATCTAAAAACAAATTCAAAAGGAAATGAAGTCAAGTTCAAGTCCAGTGGATTAGTACTTCTCCTAACTTGTGTGTGTGGTGCTGGGGATCCAACTCAGGGCCTGTGCATACAAGGCAAGAACTCTACCATTGAGCCACATCCCCCGTCCCTCCCAATTTCAAAAGGAGAAAAAATGACCAGTGGAAGAAGGCAATAATTTAAAGCAATCAGAAAAAAATTCCCTGGTTTAAGACTGAAGCTTGGTACAATTCTTGAATGCTAAAGATACAGGGAAAAATCTTGCAAGTTTTCAAGCAGTAAGGACAAATTACTTATGAAGGGAAGAGTACCAATTTGTGTCGGATTTCTCATCTGCACTAATGGAAGCTACTAAAAAAAATTAAATAGTATCCACAGATTATGCTAAGAGTAGGACCTCAAAGAATTCATTAGCTGGCCAAGATATCATTCATTTCTCATCATGAAAGATCTTTGTAGATGTACAAGAGTTTGCTACTCGCATATTTCATCACAGAAAAATCCATAAGAAAAAGACTGAATCAAATAATATACCCAAATGAGAATCTCATGATAGAGAAAGATGAAGAGAGAAGTAGAACTGGACAACAGGAGGGAAAGAATGCTGAAAGAGGAAGTAAAAGTATTTAAAATACTTATCCAAATGGAGGGGAATGTACAAGATATGGTAAGGGAAAATATCTTGCTTTTGTATGATAGTCCAGCAATTCTCTTTGACTCTGACAGCAGGGGGGAGGAAGGAAAGTCAACACTGAATGAAATGAAAAAACCCCACAGTACTTGCAAACATTAAAGAAAAGGATAATAAATGGAATTTAATCAAATAGGCATTTATAAGAAGCAGGTAAGCGGGGACAGCATGGGTGAGTAAGGATAAGGTAGGATATAAAGAAGCAAGTCAAGAACACTAGGTTTATACAAAATATGATTGGACTAAAATTCTTTTTAAAAAAGACTTATATTTGGTTTAAAAAAGAACAGATGTATGCTTTTTGAAAAAAAACTCAAAATAGTACTCAAAAGGTTGCAAGTAAGTATCAAATCAAGCCAAATAATGAATATGCCTAGAAAGTCATCAAGAATTGCAGTATTAATAGCAGATGATGTGGCCTAAATATTAATAGCAGATGATGTGGCCTATAAAAGCACCGAAAGCAATAAAGACAAACATGGACTGATTAAGTATGCTATTTTTAGTAAACAACATAAGCAACTAATACACAAAACCTTTAGGACTACAAGAAGATATTTCATTGCAATTAAATAAATGAAATGAGAGAACATGATAAAAAAAATTGCATTGAAATTTTCAGTGCATCTCTCCCAGCATTGAAAGAATTTAAGACAAAAACAAAAACCTATAGAAAGTATATAGAATAAATAAATAATAGAAGTATTCAACTTGTTTTATTATATTATATATTGTCTTTAGTCCATTGTGGCTGTTATGACAAAGTTCCATGGACTGGCTAACTTATAAATGACAGAAATTTATTTCTTATGGCTCTGGTAGGCCAAGAAGTTTAAGGTCAAGGTACCAGCAGATTCATTATCTGGTGAGGCTCTCTTTTTAGTTCACAGATGTTATCTTCTTGCTGTATCCCAACACGGTGCAAGAGCAAGGCAGTTTTCTGGGGCTTCTTATCAATTCCATTTGTAAAGCTTTCACCCGCATAACCCACCAACCTTCAGAGGTACAGACTCTCTAAACCATCATGTTGGTGATTAGGTTTTCACAGATGCATTTTGGGAAAAAATAAACATCAATTCCAAATGTTTCCTTTCATGGTCATTTTGGCTTTGGGAAGAAGCCAGAAGTTACAGTTTCAGATTTGGTGAATAAGGTGAGTGAAGATACACTGTAATGTTTTTATGAGCCTGTCTTTCCATTGGATAGATTTGGACAGCAGTATCACTGTACTTTTGTTTCTTGTAATGACCCTCGTGAAAGAGGACTTCCACAGCTGCATTGGAATGTGGCAGGAGTGATGGGATAATTATATTCAAAGTGAGGCGAAGTATTTTGAGAGGGACTAAGGGCATGTGTCTTTTAATCTATAAATGTTTAAAAATTTAAACTGTTACTATATTTTTTAGCTATACCTCATATGTAAGTATAAATATATTATGTATTTCCATAAGATTTTTGAGAACTGAATATAATTATAAAAACAACAAAAGAAACTTTCAAGAAAGCATGAATAATAGATGCTGAAATTCTTTTTTTTTTTTTTTTTTTGGTACTGGGAATTGAACTCATGACCTCAGGCTTGTCAGGCAAGTGCTTATGCCGCTAAACTATATCCCCAGCCCTGAAATTCTTAAAGTAGGTAAGATAATAGAAAAAGGATATAAACCCAAAAATTGGTTCTTTAAAAAGAGCAGTAAAATTGAAAAATGCTATGTGAGGCTACTAAGGAAAAAAATTACAAAAGATTAATTATATGAAAATGGGAAATCAATTAAAAGAATTATCACTGAATACTAATAGTGACTTGATACCAGTATATGAAGAAAATAAGACCTAGAAGAAATAAGCACTTTCCTAGGAAAGTGTTTCATTATATCTGACACAAAAAGAGCAAAAGAAGGTGAACTAAGTTATTATAGAAGAACATGGAGGAGTGATTAATGACCTGTTATTGAAAAGGACTGCAGCAGATGAGCTCACAGCTAAATTTTTAAACTAGCTATTAAAAATAGATAATTCCAATAATATTTAAACTATTACAGGCATTAGAACAAATTGGAAGTTCTTTAACTAATTTTGTGAACCCTGTATAATGTGGATTCCAAATTCTAGGAAAGAATGGGAAAACCATTAAAAATACATGTCAATTTCCTCACTGATTATAGATGCTAGATATTTAAATAGCACATTAGAAACTAAAGCAGATAAATAACTCTAAAGCATAAAACACCACAAGAAATCAGGGTCTATTAAAGTAATAAAAGCACAGCTCAATACCAGGAAGTCTAGCTACGTATTGATTGCATTAAAAATTAAAAGAAAAAATCCCTGACCATTATCAATAGGCCATGAAAAGAAGTAAGATAAAGGTCAGGAGACCACTGTCAAATGAAACTCTAAGTGAAATAGGGACAGAAACAAATTACCTAAAGAAATGCTCACTAGCCATGTTTGTCTAAATGGCCACAATGAAACCTTTTGCTTAATATTAGGTATCAGGCAAGTTAGCGGTGGTAAATAACACAACTGGTATAACTGATGTAAAAAGGGGTAAAGTTCCTTATGCAGGTAATATGCCTGTTTTCTTTGAAAACCCAAGAGAGCATCATGAAAAACAAGAGAACTTGGTGAATTTATGGTAAAATGGATGAATGTGAGGCAAACTATAGAAATCACTCCCCCATTCAGACAAAGGCACTTAGCAAAGGATCTGGAAAGAACATGATTCAGAAGATAAACACTATCAAATAACTTGGTCTAAGATCGCTAACAAAGGCACAAGGCACAGCATATGAGCAAAACCATAAAATATATCATGGAGGGATGTAAAACAAAATATAGGCAAAAAACTGTATCACCTTCTTAATTAGAATGATAATGTTTTAGACAAGCCAGTTCTCCAAAAACTAATATATAAATCTGATAATCTTATTTTTCTTACATAAAATACCATATAGTAATTAAAAGGTAATTTAAAAAGGACTTTAAAGTATCTGCATAAAATAGTAATTTTTAATAAGGATAATCTTTAATAAAATACCATATAGTAATTAAAAGGTAATTTAAAAAGCCTTTAGTTTAAGTGTCTGCAAAAAACAGTAATTTTTAATAAGGATCATCTTTAACTTTTTTTAAAAAGATTTGTTGAGAAGCATCAAAATAACACTGAACATGGCTCTAAACACTCCAGTAAATACTTTTATATTTAATAAATGTCAAGTTACATGTAGCAGGTTTTAAATACCCATCTCTCATTTCCTGATCAATAAATAGTGGAATTAAAGAGTGAATGGAGTCTAAGAGGCAGATGTTTTGTTCGTTCATTTTTTTGTTTTGTTTTTTTTTTGGTATGGGGAATTGAACTCAGCACCTTGAGCTTGCCAGGCAGGTGCTTGTGCCACTAAGCTATATCCCTGGCCCTGTTTGTTTTTTGAGGCCCACATTGTTCTTGTGAGGTCTGGTCAAACTTGATTGTACATTACAATCACTGGTGGAACTTCATAAGAATAAGAATATAGATTCTAGATTTGCATCACTAAGTATTCCTGCAATCAGCATCAACAGCAAGAATTTTAGGAATGATTGGCTAATGCTACAGTAACACTTCTTATTTCAGGGTTTCTTTTCTGAGCTCAGAAATCTAGCAAAGGATACCCAGTGTTTCCACTGAGAGATCTTCGTTTTCATCTTGTTTGTGAAAAATGACACATTTTCTCTTAAACATGAGTTGGAATAGACATTAAAAAATAAATGTGAAATTGTTTTCTATTTTAGAGAAACAAAATACACACTTCTTAATGTAGCAGTAAACAGTGAAAGTGTGTTGAGAATAATGTAACATATGGGTTTGGGGCTGCAACTAGGTTCTATTTTAACTCTTGTTTTCTTCGCTCATAAAATGGCATGACAACAGTACTTCCTCCCCTGTGATACTAGTGCTTACCTTGAGTATACTGGGGATTTAGTACGTGCTATCTGAAAACAAACAAACAGGAACCACATTATTATCTCCTTAGCAATAGTATTTGTGATGATGATTTTAATGTCTCTACAAGCTTCCAGTATGGGGCTAATATATAATACGTATTTAATATTCCCGAATCAAGATTCAACATTGCGTGGCTCTCAATGAACTTTTATCAAAGGCATGAAGTATTCTCATTCTACTCACTTACTGTTTTCATTTTAAGGTAATACTTTTGAATCAATATCTAAACAAGGTTTAACAATCGCCGTAAGCAAAAAAATTATTCTTCTCAGTTCAGGCCCTTTCATTCGCTGCCAGAAGTCTTCAGCTGTCTCCCAGGTGCTCACTAACAATTCTATTCCTTTTTCTCTAGGGAGTCCAGTCAAGTTACCTTGACCTTATTTTGGCCACCTGTGTCCTTCATAAGACCATGCCCTCGCTGGGCACAGCAGTTCTTTTTTTGTGGCAAAACTGTATGGAGGTCTAGGCAGAAAAAACAACTCTCTCTCCAGCTTGGAGTCTACAGGATTTCTCACCAGGTCACAGCAGTAGTTCATAGATGTGAAATCTCACAGTCATTGGTGAAAATCATTCTGGTCCTAATGTGTTTCCCCAGGGAGCTCGAAACTGAAGACTGTGAGTGAAAGCAGAGAACACAGGCACCAAACCATTCCTTCCATTCCTTTCAGCAGCTTCCCAAGGCTGCTATCACAAAAGTTCTCTTCTACCTTCATCCAGAAACATAACACCCTAAGGATGTCAACTATAGCGTAGAGATAGACAGCTGGAGATGACATCATCCCATCGGGTCCACGCTGGTCTTCAAGAATCACGCATTTCTGAAGCTATGACCCCTTTTGCCCTGAGTCAAAGCTGCCTAGCTTCTCTGGGGGACCCAGTACTCTGACTGCTCAGCAACAAGGAGCTCTGGGGATTTCTGTGGTGCTGGTACTGAGGTGTGAACATTAACAATAACAGGTACTGACGATGGCACACCATACAGAGACAACTTAATTTTATGCCCAGTTCTGAGAAAGCTTTCTACTGGTGATGTGAGAGTTGTTAATGACCTGCTATCCTTTTACTTTTTTCTTTAAATGCTGGTGAGGTAGCTGAAGATCTGTAAGAGTAGGTTCATTTAAAAACCCTGGCTATTTCCTGGGATTGGAAGAATGATAAAATGTACTATAGTCATAATTTAAATGCAGTATAACATGTAATATGGTGTAGATAAGTGATAGTGTAAGAATGACCAGGTAGGCAATGGAGAATTGCATCTTATTTTCACACGACCCTAACAGTGGTGGCTTTCTGTTAATAATGCTCCAAACTAGCTGTGCGTGAAGTTTAGCTTCTCTTTAGTCTCTATTTTCTACTTTAGGGTGCTGTAGATACTTAAAAGTGTCCTCTCCACTCTGAAGCCTAGTTTCTCAAAGGAAAGTTTACATTTCCCGTCACATTCAGGCCAATCAGAGAAGTTCAAATGTAACATACATCTTTGCCAGCGGCATCTCCTGCACAGGCACCTGAGAAGAACTCCAAGCAGCAGTATCTGCTCTGCCGCTCCTAATCGGGACACTTGAACCCGGCACAACAGTCTGAGCGCAGCTTCTCCATTTAAAAATTAGGAACATTGTTACCAATCTTGCAATGTTTTTTAAAAGACATGAAGGGACGAAATTTTCAAAACACGGCCAGTATATTTAGTTCATAGTAGGTATGCAATTTATTTTGGTTTACTCAAAAGATGAAAATCACCTTCATCCAGAAAAATGATTTTGTGAGATTTCATATTGAGATCTATTTGAAGGCCTCTTTTTCCCTTTAACCACATCTGATAGGTAACTGCCAACTCTGTTCCAACTTCTTTTCTGTAAGTAAAATTGGACACTTGCCTTGATCTTCACCATGGTTGGAAACCAACGTATTTTTAAATTGTTTTAACAGGGGCAAGGACACAAAAGTCTAAGGAACATCACATGAGAGAACTTTTCCTAGATCATTTAAGGATATGATTTCCTCCCAGTTCCCAGAACGAGTATCTCTAAAATTATGAACAAAAATGAACCTCAAATATTCTTGAATTTCTTTTACAATCTTTGCCTGCTCCCTAAACCTACGTTTTCCCAAACGCTGTGGTCCCCCTTCGCTCGGCAGCAGCTGTGATGCAGCGCTCTCGCGCACCTGCTCCCGGCTTCACAGCACGCACAGAATGGGGCCCCACCTGATTTCATTTTCCAACTTTGAAGGTGGCCTGGGATACTCTTCCATCCCCTGCTAGTAAAGATGCTTAGATCAGAGCTCCAAAGAACCCCTGTAAAGATTCCGGACGTCCCACTTTTGGGGCCAAGCTGTAAGTGACAAGGCAGACACAGGGGAGACTGCCGGGGTGGAGCAGGCGGCACGCGGGGCCGCGCCCTGCGCATCTCCAGAGCTGGACCCGCCCGACGCTGGTTGCTAGGTCTTCTGTTTGCCGCGTTCTAAAGGAGCCCGAGCGGGACCAAGGTTCCCGGGGAGGGGGGATCCCGGAAGAGCCCCAGTACTGTCACCAGGTACCAGCGAGAAGACGCAGACCTTCCCTTGAAGGTCCCCGCCCGCAGGCCTCCACGCGCCCCGGGCTGAGGGTCCCCCTCGCGCTTGGTTCCTCCCAACTGCCGCCCACGCCGCCCCGCACGCCACGCACCCCCGGGCGCAGAGGGCGAATAGTCTGGCCCGCCGGGAGCCGCCACCCCTGGATCGGACGCAGCTGCTCCCGCAGCTCCGGGTGGAGCGCCCATCCTCGAACCGCGGCTGTTGCGGGCGGTGGCGGGCTAGGGTCGCGGAGGCTTGCAGGCCGCGCAGGTTGCCGCAACCCCGGAGCCGCTCGCGTCCGGAGAGCAGGACCCCGCCGGGCGCCCTCGGCGCGGTGAGTACCTGCCCTCTCCTCTCGCGACCACGCCGCGTCCTCGCACCCCGAGGTCCTGGCCCCCACCCCGGGCGTCGCTGTGGGACGGCGTCCCGGTGAGGGCGGCGGAGCCCAGGGCTGATGATTCAGCAGCGCGGGTGCCGAGAGGTTCGGCCAGAGGGGTGGGGGAGGGACAGGTCCGGCGTCGGCCTCAGTTTCTCGCTGCCGTGGAGCCGGGGCGCGTTGGAGCCGGCGGGCGGCTGGGCTGTGGAGCTGAGCTGCGCCCTCGTTCTCGCCCGACCCGGAGAGCGTGCGGAGCGTCCCGCAAGCGTGTCAGCCTCGTCTCCCGTACGTCCGAGTGGAGTCCGGGCCGTTACAGGTTCCTCTGGGCTCCTCGCGTCTCGCTCCTTCGGCGTTCGGCCCTCAGCCTACAGTTTACATCGTGGCGTCTCCTCGACCAACCAGGACAGATGCCCTGTCAAAGTTGTCCGGTGTTCAGGGTGGGTTAGAAAGAAAAGATTTAAGGGAGATAGGAAATAATACTTTCAGATCCTAGGCTCTTGCTTTTACCTATAACATTTCGTGGGATCATCACAGCTCAGAACCAGATGTGGACAGTGAGGAGCAGGGATGTTCGATTACATTCAGAAGGTCATAGAGCAGGAATTTGAACACAGGTCTCCCTGACTCCAAATGGGTCTGCCACTCAGTGAGGAGTGGGTCCAAATGTACAAGTATATGCAGTGTTAGATAGTAAGCACAGAATTAAGTTTCCTAAGCATAATCTCAAACAACAGCAATAACGACCGGGAAACTTTCTGCGTGTGGAATTTTCACTCTTTATGAAAGAGCATTTTTTGAAAAGTATGGAAAAATTCTGTTTTCTAGAAAGCGTTCAGCAAAAAGTAGTATCTGGACGACATTACAGAGGAGAGCTAGGTCAGAACAGGAGATGGTTCAACACAGATTTTGGCAGTGATATATGGTAGGTGCTCAGGTCTTAGAGAAATCAATCGGGACAGTAGAAAGAACTCTGGAAATCTTTTTGTTTTTAACTTTAGGTAACATTTGAAATAAGAGCAGTTATTTAGCTTATGGAGTGTGTGACTGAATCATGTATAAGAGAGTGACAGATAAACTCAGTGTCATATAATGTTATTTGCGTCACTACAACTTCGTGATTTGGCACTGCAGGCGATAACTCCAGTGTATCGCCTATAGACTAAGGCTTGCTGAAATACAGAAAGGGTCCAAGACGATTCAGTAAGTGGCGTTTATTCTTAAATGTTGCCTCCTTTTAATTAATATGCCTGTTGTATGGAGTTTGTTTCTGCTCTGCTCTGCTTTTATAGGTAACAATTATGTTGACCTTGTGTGCTCCTTCTGCAGAAATGATAGATGCTAGGTCTTGCTTTCTCTTCTGGTGAGTCCTCTGATTTGCTTTCATTTATGATTTATGGGTTTTCTCTTAAGTATTCAACTCTTGTTGGTGTCTTAGGAGGCAGGTTGCCATAGTACTAATGCTTGTTTTCTCTAAGTACTGGCGTAGTATTTGATGGCAGGCAGGAGCGTACTCTTTTAGTCTATTATTTCTAGAATATTGAACTTATTTATAGTGGAGAATTCTTGCTTAAGTTCATGGGGATATTGGTAGGCGAAACTCCACTGCCCAAATAAGGACATAAGATGGAGACACAAAAGTATATTTGTTGTTCAGTAAAAGTAGAGTCTGCAGTAGTCTTCAGTTTGATTCTCAGGAGGTCATTTCATTTATTTGTGTAGTTTTTCTTCTCATGCCCGTTGGTAACCTCCTGAGCTGTGGTGAGGCATCTTGCAATCCAATCTGTTTAATCCCGGGGGAACAGCAGAATTGATATAAATATATCAATATATTTCAATATATATGAATATATCAATATATATCAGATCTATATAAGCAAAAACACAACATCATTGCTATGTTAAAAAGGGTTGGGAAATACATGTCTTAGAGTGAAAATTTCTAAGCAGAGGCAGCATGCTTTTAAATAATTTTTAAGTACTTGTGTGCAGTTCATGCAGTTTATGATCATCTTGGGGAGTGGTTACATGTACATTTTACAGTTTCTTTTTTTTTTTTTTTCCCCTCTTTAATCCCCTTCCTTTCCCCTTCTCAGGCTCTTCCTCCACCAGTCCCCTATTCTTTTGTGGGTATTATTTGTGTTATTAGCTCATGGTATGGTATATAGTGCTTGCATTAACTGGGGTTATTAGGTTTCTGTATATGGCCTCTCTTTGTTCTTATTTTCCTTCCTTCCTCCTCACCTCTGGCCGCCCATGTTCCCTATTGGAACAGATCTGTCCTCTTGTCCCTTTCTAGCAATCTTTTCTAATTTTCTTTATACTTGAGGCACATTTTATCTAGATAACATCACTTGGAGTATTAATATAACAACAGCATAGCTGTGGAAGATATTTATTTATTTGGGATAAATTTACAAAAGAACTTAGGATAGGTTTAATACCAGAAGAAAGGTGGTGCAGATTTAATTGCTGTAGCAATACCTTAAGGACAAAAGGAGTCAAAGGATCAAGAAAGTGGTAGGAGGATCCCAGGAGCAGGGTGGTCAGTGGAGGGGAAAGCCTTCAGGAAAGGAAATGAGTTAAGGCGGTCTCGGGTGGGGAGGGTTTCCATGGGCAGGGAGAATGCCAGACAAAAGTTCAGCTGAGAAATGATCAGAGATTGTTTAGATACACAGTGACAGATTAGGAAGAGTCTCGACTGTCAGTGAGATCTGAATCTGCTCTAGGAATCATAGGGAGTATAGATTTATTTAAAAAAAATTTTATTTTAAAGAGAATAAAGAAATAGCAAAATAACAACAATCAGAGAAAAAGAAAACAACACAAAGACAATAAAAATGATATGCCTGGCGTGGTGACACACTCCTGTAATCCCATCTCTCAGGAGGCTGAGCCAGGAGGATCATTGCGAGTTTGAGGCCAGCCTGGGCTACAAAGTGAGTTCAAGATCAGCCTGAACTGCATAGTGAGACCCTGTGTCAAACAAAACAACAAAACAGTAAAAATGATACAGGGTTTCAAAACAAAGTGGTAGGAATTACCAGTGGTTTTTATATTATAGTACATATTGTTATCTTCAATGAAGTTGCTCAGATTACCAGATGCACGAAAGCAAGTTTGATCAAACCATTAAAAATAATAAAAAATAGTAAACATTAAAAACGATACAGAGCTTCACTAAACAAGAGAGTAGGAATTGACCAATGGTTGTTATACTGTCTTCAAATTAGTTGTTCAGAATACCAGGCATAAGCATGCAAAATTGGTCGAAAACAATTTAAGCATTAACTGTTCCTTTCAATAATCCTGTAGACATCAACAGTACAATTATCCCAGCTACCTTGGGATAATAAATATATATATTAGCCCCTCCTTCCTTTCTTGTGTTTTCTCCTTTCCCTCATCCCAGTTGTTCCTTCGCTTTCAGCAGTTTCTTTCTCTTTCACAATATCTGTTGTACCTTTTGGGTTTTATTTACTCTTTCAGGTTCTTACACTAGGGAGACAATACGGGAGTGTAGATTTCTGAGCAGGCCAAGTTTCCCTGTTTATGTTCACCACATCCCTGATCAGAGGACCCTTCCAGAAGACAGAGTATTTCCTGGTACTAAAAGAATTAGTCAACTAAATGCACAAAAATTTTTCTTAAGAAAGTAAAAATTTTCACATTCCAAGTAAGTTTGCATTTTTTTAAGCCCCTACCCCAATTATCAAATTATGGAACATTTGAAAGCTACAAAAGGAAAATTACTATAGTCTTATCAAGTGAAGGCAATCATTACTAATATTTTGATGTTTATTTTTTATATGTACCTTTAATCATGCTATATTTATGTATATGTGCTAAATTCTGTAATATTTTTACTGAATTAAAACTGAGCAGTAGTTTATTAAAATGTCTGCATAATTTTCTATTAATTGTGCTAGAGTTCCCTAGGCATTCCTCATTGTCATTATATTATTGATAATAATAATAACATTGTGATGAACATCTTTGTTTATAGCTGTTTATTTTGAAAATTAATTCCTTAAAATAGACTTTGTGGGTATAGAGTATGAGTTTTTAATATTAGACTGTTTTAAGTATGTTTTGAAACTGCTGGATTCTGTATGTTTAATTTGGGACATTATATGGGGGTATAGAATATTTGCATTCTAGTCTATACCACCCTGAGTGCGCCCGATCTCATCTGATCTCGGAAGCTAAGCAGGGTTGGGCCTGGTTCATACTTGGATGGGAGAATATTTGCATTCTAATAACACCCAAACCTGCCTGTGGCTCCTGACATCGCACTCTTTCGGGCAACTTCTCCTTTTGATGAGAAGGATTAACTAAATTGTAGGAGCTAGAAAGAGGTGGGCAATGGGGACAGCAGAAGGGAGGAGGTGTAATAACAGCTGGAAAACAGGTTTGGTGAGAGGGAGCAAGAATTCCTGGTAAGACAAGGGGAGTATGTGACAGAACACTGTCTGGTCCTTGGGCTGTGTTTGTGAACCTTAACTTTAAACCTTCACCTTCCTACCCCTAACACACACCAAATACCTTATTCATCTCCTTGCAAGGCCAGCGTCTGCCCTCCTGTACCGGATTCCTAGGTCTGTGTCCTGTGTCCTATAAACCACAGGTCGGAACTCGCTCTTGCGCTCTCATTTGGAGAATTGGTGGAGGTGAGGACAAGAACTGGAACCTTTGCCCAAGCCTAAGCACAGGCCCCGGGTGCAAGGTACGGGGATGTTTTGTGTGGCACACTCAGTGGCCACTGAGTGTCTTGTCTCCTCCCTTGAGCACATTGGCCGGAGGTGGCCTTTGAGGACAGCAGCCCCACGCTCACCTCCCAGCGTTCAGACGCTCCCTCCCCCTCCGTTCCTCCTCTTCAGTTACCGGAGGAAATTCCCCTCCTGGAAGAGGGAGGCTGTGCCCCACTCTCCTCCATCCATTTCACGAATATGCAGCAATTGCCCCTTGTGTTGAGGGCAGGTCGCCGTGCTGAACAGGTGCTCTGACTGGCCCTCTTCCTTGCTCCAGGTTCTCATCTGCGCCTCCTCTGGGACCTGCTTCACCTGCCTCGGACTGCAGGCTGAGAATCCATCGAAGCGAGTGGGCCGTTCAGTGCCTCTGAGTAGCAGTGGAGGCAGTCAGAGGAAAGAAATGTGCCTTTGAGGGCACAGCTGGGGAGCACAGGCAGGGTTGAAGAAGACTTGAAAAGAAGCAATGAAAAAAGCCTCATGTTACAAAATAAAAGCAGGCCCCGCCCCTTTCAGATCCTCTCAGAGATGATTTCTGATGGAAGGTAGACATTCAAAGGCAGAGTATCCGAGGCAGAATGTGTTGTGTGCCTAGCTGGAGCCTATTTTTAAAAAGTTTGCTTAAGTTCTTAGAAGGTGGCAAATCTATTTCCATTTCTGTCAGGCATTATCTGTCAAAGTTGAAGCAGGCTTAGCAAACATTTTCCCTGGAGGTAAAAGTAGAAAAGTTAAATGTAAATAGGCTAACTTGTTTACTCTCTATGAGCCTTAATTTCCCACTTGACATTTATCTTTTAACACCCTCTTGTTGACAGAGCTCAGGCATTGGGATTGTTTAGGCTCTGGGGAAAAGGGATGAATAAGTAATACTCTTTTTTCTTTCACTTTTTACTTGTCAGCACCTGGTGGGCCTGTGTGTTCTTTTGAAGGCTTAGAGTTTAGTGGTCAAGTGGTCCCTGGATCTTCTTTGGAGCTGGCCCCAAGGTCTCTGAAAATGCTTTTCCTTTTTTGAAACTGATGATACTGTTGGTCCACTGGGTGTGCTGAGCCATCCACATTGTTTGCTTTGTCTAAATTGCAGCGAGCTTTCAGACCTGTGTTATTTTTGTCTCTCTGCCTAGCCATGTGGAACGGAACATTATAATTGACAAAGGATTGCTTTTGAACATTTCTTTCTTATCCACTATTTTGCAAAATGTGAACAGGTGCCACAGCTAATTTGACAAGATGGCAGGAGCTTGTGGTTTTTTTTTTTTAAAAGTTCTCCTCCCTTCTCCATTAGTGCATGTGCAGTAAAGTTGTCTTTTAAGTAAATTGAGCATTTATAGATAGGGAGATAGAGCAGCAGTCACCCAGGTAACAGCTTCAAGATCATTTCAAGGCTATTTGTTGGATCAGAATGGTATAGCTGCTCAGGGAAAGCTCTTTACTGTCTTTGTTTTGTAAGTGAAGTGATGCTACATAAACTTTCTGTAACATTTGTTTTACTTGATGTGGTCGTACTACCTCATAAATACGGAGCTTTGGTAGGAGAAGTTAGAGCCGTGGTATTCTGTGATCACCATTATTTAAAATCTCCTTTTTCAAGGTCACTACTAAGTAGACCATGTGTAACATTAATAGTGATTGCTAAACTATCAAGACAATGATTTCAGCACACGCCTCACTCTATATTTAGAACAGGCTGTGGCTCATCAAAACTGTATTATAGTTCTGTGGAGAAGGGCAGTAGAAACTGAGCCCTTTGTGCAGTTAGTGTAACGTTTGTGAAACCAGATGGGGACATTTTCAGTTAGCTTTAGATTTGATCACATCTGGATTATTTTAGTTACTTAACATGTCTCAGTGTGGTTCTAAAGATTGGTATGCATTATTTTGTTTATGTAACAATATGAGGAAGAGAGCTGGAAAGGAAAAAAAAAGCAAAATTAGTATGTATATAGTAGCATTAGAAATTGGTCTACAGCTGCCTCTTGGAGATGCTAATTTGGACACTTGAGGCTAGTATTTGCTGTTATATGTAAATAAAAAAAGTCCTCCATTGGTTACTGAATGCTCCTTTGGGTTTTACTTAGAGGGTATTTGAGAAAAAAATAATTTCTCAAGTTCATTGAATACTCTTTACTAGTCTCTGATGTCTATTTTAAGTTCACATAAGCTTCTTGGACAATGCATGTTAAACCTGTTATTTTTGAAAATATGAATGAGTTGCTTATCAAAGTCACTAAGGAACTTGCCACAATGGCTAGGCAGAAATATTCAGGGAAATTTGAAAGAGAGGCATCAGTGCTTCTTAAAATGAAGCAGCCGATATATGCTGAAAAGCTTTTGCACTTGTCAAAAATCAATGCCAAATAGGCATTTATTTTTGGCAGAAACATTTACTACTGCATATGTTTTGTGGTTGTCATTTCAAAAGAGGCATTTTCTCTTTTAAAAATTCATCTTGGATATATAATGTGTTTCCAGAAATATTTTCATCTTTGACTAAGAATTAAAAGTCAAATATGTTCTTCATTAGTTTTATATAGTATGACATGTGTATTTCTATAGTGTACTTAATAGTGCATCTTTGAATTTGGTTCTTAGAACCTATGAACAGTTGGAATAATATAGACAGCAAGTTCATGTTCTACTGGGAGCACAGGTGAATACACCGAGCACACTGATCTCTGAATGTCAGGATTTAGATCTCCAAGTAACATTACCTAACAGCGTCGCCCAAGTATTTTCCTTTCCTTACATAACTGTACATATTCTGGTAATGTGATTATCTTATCTTTGGGGAAGGAAAAAATAGAGTAGTTTCTTCTTATTTGTGTTTTTATTTTCCATGTTTCAGTTGTCTATGGTCAGTGATACCTTTGGTCAGCCCAAAAATATTAAATGGAAATTTTTATAGATAACAGTTCAAAAGTTTTAAATTGCATGCTATTCTTAGAAGCATGGTGAAATTTCGTGCCCTACTATTCCGTCCAACCTGGGATGTGAGCCCTCCCTGTTATTTAGTGTGTTTAAGCTGCATGCGTCACCCATCCACTTGTCACTGGAGGCCATTTCCATTGTGATACTCTAGTGCGGGGTTCAAGCACTTATTTTATATAATAATGGCCCCAAAGTACAAGAGGAAGGCAATCACTCAATTCAGGCAACTGGGTTTGGGTAATTCAAAGAGAAGCTACGAAATCTGTCCTCCCTCCCTTTGTTCCCTCCTTCCCTCCTTTCCTCCTCCCTTTCCTCCCTCCTTCCTTGCCTTCATTTTGGTGCCAGGAATTGAACTGAGAACTTGGCGCTTGCCAGGCAGGCACTGTGCCCCTGAGCTATATCCTCAGCGGTCTTTCCTTTGTGTGAAAAGGTGCAGGTTCTCAATCTAAAAAGGAAAAATGATCACTGGCAGACGTCACTGAGATCTGTAGTACAGTAAGACATGGAAAGAGAACATGCATGAGATCAAGTGCCTTTACATAATTTTTATTACAGCATATTGTTAAAATTGTTTTATTATTTTTATTAATTTCTTACTGTGCCTAATCTATAAAATCAGTTTTACCCTAAGTGTATATCAAGGGGTGTGTGTATATAGGAGGCAGTTTATCTGAGATTTTGGCTATCCAGTGGAAAAGTCTTAGAATATCCACCCCTGTGTATAAAGAGGGGCTACTATCGTAACTTTTTCCTTTAGGATAGTGTAAAAATATCATCACTTACGTAGTTATTTGGGTGACTCAACATTTTATAAGGATTCCACAGGGATAACATTTTCTGCCAGTTAACGTTTTGTACTACTTGTTGTTTCTTTCAATATAGTTTGTTATTGTATAAAAATATGTAACACAAAATTTACCATCTTACAACCCAATAGTATTAGGTATATTAATCCTGTAAAGCAGATCTGCAGGTCATTTTCATCTTGCAAATCTGAAACTCTACATCCTTTAATTAGCTCACTCTTCCTTCGACTCCACCCCAGCCCCAGGTAGCCACTGTTTACTTTGTTTTTATGAAATTGACAGTGGTAGATCCCTCATATAGGTAGAATCAGTGTTTTTTTTTTCTAAATGGCCTAGTTACCTTAATATAATGTTCTCAAGGTTCATGCATATTGTAATATATGTCAGAATTTCTTTCTTTTATTAAGACCAAATAATCTATTTTATGTACATATCATATTTCATTTATTTACCCAGTGTCTATTTGTGTTTACTTCTACAACTCAGCAAATGCTTCCATGAACATGGACCTGAAAAGACTTCATGACTGCTTTCAATTCTTTTTTTTTTTTTTTTTTGTACTGGGAATTGAACTCATGACCTCAGGCTTGTCAGGCAAGCGCTTGTGCTACTGAGCTATATCCCCAGCCCTTCAATTCTTTTTTAATTATTCCCAGAATTAGTATTGCTGGACTACATGTTCTATTTTGCACTTTTTAAGGAACTTGCATAGTGTTCATAGCACTTACCCCATTTTTAACTCCACCCAGAGTGTACAACAGTTCTGATATTACCACACCTTCACTGTTATGGCTTGTATGCAGATGTCTGCCCAAAGCACCATGCCATCACAGGTGGGGTTTTCAAAAGTGGCTGAACCTGTGGTGTGTGTGATGCTAGGACTGAGGGTGTGTGGTTACTAAATCAGTCCACTGATTGGTTTGACATAGTTCTGGGTGTGGATAAAGGGAAGGCACCTTCGGGTGTCGGTGGCATCGTGGAAAGTGGGTTGGCTAAAGGGAGAAGAGGGAAAACCAGGCTGCTGCTGCCTCTGATATTGCTTATTGCTTCCTGCTTGCCATGCCACGAACTGTCTCCTCTGTGATGCCCCTCTGCCATGCCACCCTGCCTTGGAGCCAGCCAGCAGTGGGCTGAAACCTGTATAAACTGTGAACAGAAATAAACCTTTTCTCCTTTAACTTTGGATTTTGGGTATTGTGTCTCAGCAATGAGAAAAAAAAAATTCCTAAGACATTTACTACCTCTTACTTTTTAGTATTTTGGGAAGTAATATCTCACTGGGGTTTTGATTTGCATTGGTGACATCGAGCATCTTCTCATAGGCTTACTGCTCATTTGTACGTCATCTTTGGAAACATCTATTCACCTCCTTTGCCCACTTTTTAATTGAGTTTTTTGGTTGAATTGTAAGAATGTTTATGTATTCTAGGTGTTAACCCCTCGCCAGATGTATACTTTGAAAATGTTTTCTCCCATTTTTTACATTACTATTTTACTCTGGTGATTATGTCCTTTGATGCACAAAAAATGTTGTTTGATGTCTCCTTTGTATATCTTTGTTGCTTACGTAGCATCAATTATTTATAAAAATTTAAAAAATGTATTGTTGGAATTGTTGTGAATTGATGTTTGTTCTTTAGTTTTCCCTTATTGTTTATAATTCTGATTATACAAGTCTTGCATCTATTTTGTTAGACATATACGTAGGTGTTTTCTTCAGAGCAGTTGTCGGTGGTATTGGATTACAATGTTGCTTCCATTTTTTTGTTTTCTATACAAAGTGAATATAATTGTAGGGCTATATATGCTTGTATATGTACGTATATATAATCACAGGGAATTGGTACACACCCACATGACCTCTTGACCCCTTTTACGTTCTGTCTCCTCTCCTTCCTGTCTTCCCATCACGAGATTCCCCATCCTATTTCCAGTCTGTCTTCATTTTCTAGCTTTCATTTTGCTTTTTGTGCCATTATGAGAAATGCAGTAGTTTTTGTGTATTGATTTTGTATCTTGAAACCTTACGGAATTCAGTTTTTTCTTCTAGGAGTTGAGGATCCTTTGAGTGTTTTAAACTGTAGATTATCATGTTATCTAGAAATAGAAATAATTTTATTTATTTCCAATCTGCATGTCTTGGTTGTCATTGCATAATGCATTGAGTACAACTTCTAAGACAGTGGTAAATAAAAATGGTGATAGTGCAGATTTTTGCCGTGTTCCTAATCTTGAAGGGAAATCATTCAGTCTTCAGCTATTAAGTATGATGCCAGCTAAGGTTTTTTGTACATTTGTCCCCTGTATTCATGGGGTCCCATATTTGTTGACTCCACAAACAAACCATGAATTGAAAATATTTTTAATTTTTATTTGTTTATTTTTTTTTTGTCTTTTTGAGATAGGATCTTGCTATGCAGTTCAGGCTGGCCTTGGGCTCCCTATGTTGTCCAGGCTGGTCCTGAACTTGCAGTGCTGTCCTGCCTAAGCCTCCCAAGTGCTCGGATTACAGCTGTGCACCACCAGGTCTGGCTTGAAAGTATTTTTTAACATACATTTTGTATCAGTCACTGCTCACTAAAGAAACATGTATATGTGTGCGTTGTTTTTTTATTTTTCATTCCTTATTTAATGGCCAAGTTCTTCTGTAATTAGGTTATTAAATGAGTTGGTTGCTAAGTAAGGAATTGTATATAGTATGTGTTTTTGTGGTGGATTGACAACTGATGGTCAACTCGTAACACCCAGCTGAACTGAGTAAGCATGGTGCTGGGTGTGGAAGGCCCACCTGAGGACTGTTGCCAGCAGCATAAGAGGCAGAACTGAGAGAGGAAGAAGGGGAGAGGCTGTTACGAAGCTGTAGGGAGCTGTTGGTTTTCCTGGATGAACTTGTCATGCTGGCTTTCCTGATGAACTTGGTTGCTCTCATTGTCTGAGCAGCTAGGGACCTTGCTGTTGCTGAGAATGGCTATGGTTCACTTTGGGGGAGCTCTGGTCCTCACTTTGAGCATCGCTTCCTGGAGGGGAAGATGGTGCACTGCTCAGTCTTCTGGAGAAGCTTGTCATGTTGGCTTTCCTGATGGAAACTCGGCTGTTGTCATCATCAAAGGAGCTCGGGACCTCACTGCTGCTGAGGGTGACTGTGGTACCTTTGGGGGAGCTCTGGTTCTTACTTTGAGCATTGCTTCCTGGCTTCAGCACAGGTCCCTCAGCCTGCTAGCACAGATCCTTCATCCCTCTGGCACAGACTTTCCAGTTTCCACCATGGACCTTTGGGCCTTCCCAGTGCGGATCCATGAAACAGGTCTGCATGAGACATTGTCGTGGGCTCTTGGCCTCCAGCTGGACTCCTCGGGACGGTCATCAGCTGAATTTGTGAAGCACATTATGTGGGGTCCAGGCCCTAAGCTGGATTCTTTGGTCTTCGGTGTGTGGACAGATTTCCTGCAACCATATACAACTCTCTGGGTGATTGTTATAATCCTATAATTAAGTGTCCTGTGTTGTATTGTTTCCCCTTTCAAAACCCCAAGCTACAACAGTTATTACAATATTCAGAATAAAAAAAAGCCAAAGGAAATGACAACTTGATGAGTTTGCTTTCATTTGCCTAACTCTTATGTGCAATATTTTAATGTATAAGAGAACATAAAAGTACTACTGTACTTTTATGTACAATCAACAAAAATTACAGCAAGGTGTATTATACAAAAGAAAAGACATAGAGGCTCTATGAAAAAAATGTTCAGAACTGTACAGGAAAAAAAAGAGGGTTTATAACTCTTAGTGGTGGATCATAAGTCCGAAAAGATATTAAACAGGTAGGTTGTTAAATGAGGAATGTTTATATGTAGATTTATGAGGCAGGCTTACAATGGCTGCCTGCAGGGTCAGGTGTGGAAGAATGCAAAAAAGCTGTCTGTGCAATGGAGTTTTGAAGGATCCAGTCAAAATTTGAGGGGCTGGAGCTCAGTGTAGAGTCCTGTGAGAGTCTGTCTCAGGAATCTGAGTGTTCTGTGGTGGAAGGCTGAAGAGTCTGGGCTGGAAGCCAGAAGACAAATGTCCAAGGCAAAGGTTCCTCCAAAGAAACAGAAGCAAGATATCCTTATTCCTTCCCTTTATATTCCATTCGGGCCTCAAGCCTATTGGTTGGTGACGCTCACAACCAGAGTAGGTCGTCTGTCCTCGGTAAATCCATTCAGTCACACCAGAATCATGCTAAGCCAATCAGTTCAGTGCCTCCTACTCAAGTTGACATTATAGCTAACTATCACACATCTGTACTGAACATGTACACAAATTACCTTCTTGTAAATATTCTCTAAAGTATATTAACTATATAAGTTACATTGTATTAGGTAATATAAATAATCAAGAGATGACTTAATAAGGATAGATGTAGGTAGGTTATATGGAAATACTATACCATTGTACATACAGGACTTGAGCACTGACAGACTTTGGTATCCATAGAGAGTCTTGCAGCCAGTCTTCCACAGATACAGCAGTAATATGCCTTCATGGGGTTGAGGAAGTTCCCCTCTGGTCTTAGTGCACCATGTTTGTACTGAATGGTTGTTGAATGACATCGAATGATTTGTGTCAATTGCTAGGGGTATATGATTTTTCTTCCTGAGCCTGTGGATACAGTGGACTACACTGATTGATTTTTGAATATTGAATCAGCTTTGCCCAGAAGGAATAGGTTTTTCTTAGCCATGACTGTACAAATGGGACTTACATACATATATATGTATATACACATGCACACACATTGTTGGATTTTTTTTTTTTTGTCTTTTTGATACAGAGTCTCATTATGCAGTTCAGACTGGCCTTGAGCTGGTCTCAAACTCTCAACAATCCTCCTGCCTCAGCCTTCCGAGTGCTGGGATTACAGGCATGCGCCACCATGCCTGGCTTGAAAGTAGCTCAGGCTGGTCTCAAACTCTCAACAATTCTCCTGCCTCAGCCTTCCGAGTGCTGGGATTACAGGCATGCGCCACCATGCCTGGCTTGACGTTGTTGGATTTGATTTACAAAATTTTGTTAAAGATTTTTACATCTAAATTCATGGCCATGATGTATTGTGCTTTCCTTTTTGTGTTTTCTTTGTTTAGTTTTGTCAGAATATGCTTACACTATTGTTTTCAAGTTCATTGAGTTTTGCATGTGATATATATACTTTGGGCTTTTCTCTATTTTGCTCATTTTTTAAGGCAACTACTTAGTTTATTGATTTGTGCTTGTTTTTCTTTTCCATTGTTAGCATTTAAGTTCTCTAAATGTTTCTTTTAATGTGGACTTGCTTTTATCTCACAGATTGTGATGTTTTTATTTTCATTCAGTGTGTATATTTTTAAAAATTTCCTTTGAGACTCCTTTGACCCATTTTTTTTCTTTGTTTATTTGTTTTTAAGACAGGATCTCAGTATATTGCCTAGGCTGGGCTCAAGTGATTATCCTGCCATAGCCTCCTGAGTATGAGGCACACACCACCATACCTGGCTCACCTGGCTGAGAAAACATACTGTTTAATTTGATTTGTAATTTAATTCCACTCTATATGGTTTAAATCCTTTTAAATTTGCCTAAATATGTTTTATGAGCCAAAATAGAGTACATATGGACTTTTGAAGGAATGTGCAGTCTATGTTTTGTAAGTGTTCTAATAGCAAACAGATCCTACTGGTAGGAAATATTGCTCAGTTTTCCTATGTTCTGATTGATGTTTTTGTCTAGTAATACTTTTCAGTAGCTGAGAATGGGGTATTGAACTCAATTACATTTGGAGCATTTTCTGTTTTGCCTTGCAGCTCTAGCGGATTTTGCTGTATATACATTAAAACTCTGTTATATGGAATATATATATATATGTGTGTGTGTGTGTGTGTGTATAAGTATATATATATATATATATATATACATATATATATGGACTACTTAATTGGTTAAACTTTTTATCATTTTGTAATAGCTCTCCTTGCCTCTAATATTTTTATTTTCTTTCAATTCTACTATATATGATAGTTCTACACATTTATGCTTTCAAAACTTAATGCTATCCTAGTATATATTTTCCTTTTTATTTTCAATGTATTTATTCCCTGTGTAAAAAGAAATTTTTGTAGATGGCATATAGTTAAGATGCATTTTTAATTCAGTGTGTCAACTTCTTTTAACAGATGCATTTATACCATTAACATTTAAAATAATTACTGATATTGAAGTCAAGGTTTTTCTTTTCTTCTTATTTTCTGTTTATTTCTTATATCGCTGTGGATTATCTGGATACCTTTTAGAGTTACATTTTGATATATTTATGACTTTTTGTGTCATTTTGTACAGTTTTCTTAGTGGGTGCTCTGTTTTCTTAGCATGGTCCGCTGTTGACATTTAACCACTTTGAGTTAAGCATAGGCATCTATACTTTCAGTTAAGGTGTCTTACTCTACTTTTTAATGTAATTTGATTTATTGTTTTAGACAGCATGGCTCTTTTCAGTTTTTTTGCATGAAGGAGTTATACTAGCTCAAGTGAAAGTGGACCCCAAAAGGTTACATGATACAAGCTGTGAGGTTTTTAAACTTGTGACAAGGGACTGAAGGGACAGTCTACTCATTGCAAGGAAATCTTCACTTAAGCTTCAATGACCCATGAGCACCTAAAACCCGCGAACCTTTAGCTGATCATCCTTAGCCAGTCACTCTGTAGCAGGACCTGGCATAGGTTCTTGCGCTGGTCACCCTGGAGCTGGAGTACTTCTCATATTCTGGATGCTTGATGACAGTACCATTGCAGACAAATTTCTTCTTAAAAGTCTTCACCTGTCTTTTGATCGTAATCCTCTGTGAACCCTGGCACAGTGGTAAGGGTCTTCCTGCTGTTTCTCTGTTGGATTCTATGTGGATCTAATCCTTAGTGCTGGCAGGAAGCAGGCATTGCCCTTACTTGCATCAGCAGAGGGGTCTAGGTTCTGGATAGCGGACATATGATAGGACCCTTTTGCTCAGTGGAAATGGCCTGCAGAAGGCAACTGCAGGGAAGCAACTGGGGATGAATTTTTGGGAAGCAGGGGACTCAGTGGGGAGGCAGCTGAGCCCTCAGGGGTGGCTCCATGACTGGAGCCTAAATACAATTTTAAAAAATATTTTCTCTGCATACTTTGAACACGACACCGGTCTTATATGTTGCTTTTACCCTAAAATATGATTAAAGAGTTTTATGAGGTTTGTGGCAGTCACTTATGGACCCTTCTGTTCTTACTTTTCTGTTACTCGCTTTTCACTTTTGAAGGTCTCCAACTTCTGTTATCATTTCTTTTGCTACAAAGGGCTTCCTTAAATCATTCTTTCTGTGCAGGTTTGCTAGTAATGTTCTGTTTTCCTTTGTACAAAATATTTTTTGTTTTTTATTCCTAAGTAACAGTTTTGGCAGTTACTATAGACAGAGTTAATGTTACTGTGTTTTAGACCTTGGAAAATGGGTCATTCTTTTTGGATAAGGTGGTTTTAGAAAAGATCATATTAGCTATCATCTGAATTATTATGCCTTTTTAGATAATATATTATTTCTTTTACCTATATTTTAAGATTTTTTTCTTTTGTTTTTAGTTTTCATAAATACAATATGGATGTGTCTTGGTGTATCTCTTCACTTAATTTCTTAAATCTGGTGGCTGATTATCTTAAGGCAAATTTAGGAAATTTTCATCCATTATGTCTTAAATACTGCGTCACTCTCATACTCTTTCTCTTAATAATTGATAATAGAAGATTTTTTTGGTTATTGTCCTTTAGATTTTGGAGGCTTTTTCTCCCAGCCTTCTTTCTCACTGTTGTTCAATTTGAGTGAATTCTGTTGACTGTCTCAAGTTCAGTGGTTCTTTATTAAGCCGTTACTATTTTATAATTGAGACCATCCATCAAGTTTTAATTTTAAATTGTGGTTTTCATATCTGTAGCTTCCATTTGGCCTTTTTTTTTCAACAGTGGGGATCAAACCTGGATGTTCTCTACCACACTGAGGTATATCCTGAGCCCTGTTTATTTTTTGAGACAGGGTCTTGCTGTGTTGCCCAGGCTGAACACAAACTTGTGATCCTCCTGCCTCCCAAGTAGCTAGGAATAAAGACTTGTGCTACTATGCTCAGCCATTTGATTATTTTTAAATAACTTTTATTTAATCCCTGAGATTTTCTATTTTTTCATTGTTTCAAGAGGATTTAAAATTGATTCGTGAAGCATTTTATTTTAAAAAGAACTGCTCTAAAATTCTTGTTAGACATTTCCAGTGTCTGTTTTATCTTGCTATTGGCACCTTTTCTCATTCAGATTTCCTGGATTTTCCTGGAATTTTGTCTGATAGATGAATTTTAATTGTATCCTTGACACTGTAGTTATGTTAAGGACTGCCAGTCCTATTCAAATCTTATATCGAGCAGGCAGTCTCACTATGTTGTGATTTAATGTGTAGGTTCTGGCCAAGCTTTGTGAAAGTTTTAAAGCCAAAGCAGTGGTAATTGCAACTTTATCCTGGGCTGCTGGCAAGGATTCTGCTTTTCCCTGCTAAAGCTTTCTGTAGGGATGGGAGTGGAAAGCACTTCCCTGGGCTGCCCGCTTCTTAAAAATGGGGAAGAAGGTATGGAAGGTGCTGGGCCTGGGTGTCTTTATACCTTCGGGTAGAGGGAAGAGACACAAGTCTCTGCTGACTCTGCTCTAGCTAAGTGCTCAGGCTGTATGAAGTTTCTTACCTTTGAAATGGAGCAAGGCTCCCCCTGTGTCTTTCCTTGGCTTTTTATTTGTCCAGAGAGACCAGGGTTTTCTTGTCACTCCCTGTTTACATGTTAGAGGATTCTGGTGTCTAACCTGGGGTATATAGGAGGAGATAGAGGAAAACTCAGGGAACTCAGCGTGTTGTTGTGCCTCAAGTCTTTTTTTTTTTTTTTTTAAATATCAGAGCTGAACCAACCTTTGTTTATTTATTTATTTATTTATTTTTTGCGGTACTGGGGATCGAACTCAGGACCCTGCACTTGCTAGGCAAGCGCTTACTCCACTGAGCTATATCCCCAGCCCTGTGCCTCAAATCCTGAAGTTCTAGCCATCTGCCTTCTTACTCCCATAGTTGAAATGTCCTATTTCATTGTCTAATGGATAATTTTGAGGGGAGTTTGTTGCATGTAAAAATAAGGAGTCGGGGAAAATAAATCTGTTTAATTTTGCCCCAAAGTCAGAGCATGTTGCTTCCTTATTTACTGTTTTGCTCAATGGCAGATTTGCAGAAGGCATTTCTGCTGCATAGCAAAGCATAGTGGCTATCTCAAGAAAGCACTTGTGTGACATTTTGGAATTATACCTTGCATCAGCTATCTTTTTAAATAGAGTGTCATTTTAGTTGATTTTTGTATAAATCGTCATTTTCCAGTCTTGCTGTTTGGCATAAAAGAAAATGAATGAAGCAAGTCTATTACTTCCAAAAAAAATGCTGACAGTATTTTTTGGTAGTGACAGAATTTATGCTTATAGGAGAAAAATCAGGATTTTGGAAATTTTAATTCATCAGTGTGAACTTGCCAGCTTCCCAATACCTAAGTACTTTTCTGATGAAATCAGTTTTGGCATATTGTACAAAGAAATATGTCAGCATTTGTAGATCTGTACAGCTGACTAAACCAGTCCCTTGGTTACTTTTGTTTTGTTGTTCAGACAAAATACCTGATACTCCAAATTAAGGAAGGAAAGGCTTTTTAGCTCACAGTTTGTAGGGGTTTCACTCTATATTCGGCTGGCTCCAAGGCAGAGTGGCACATGGCAGAGGACAACAGTTCATGGTGGTGGAAAACAGAAAAAAGCAGAAGAGCAAAAAGGGAGGGACTGCAGAAAGAGCAAGCCTCTTTCCTTCCCTTAAATTGTGTGCAGACTAGCTACCCTTGGGTGGGTGTAGCTCTCACATACACAATCCCAGCATTGGAGCATGACTCAATCAAAAGCTCTAGAAACCCACCTCATGAGTGCATGAGCCTTTGAGGGGACATCTAGGCACAAACCATAACAACAAGTGTTTTGCACGATGTTAAAAAATTATGCATAAATAAAATTTCTATTCAAAGTAAAAACTAGACATAACTGTATACATTTTGAGGTTAACTGTATGTGTGTTTTGAATACATTTAATATATGGACCCAATGTGGCATGATTAAATGAAGTCAATGAACATGTCCATCTCTTAGTTTACCTATCATTAAAAAAAATTTAATGACAAATGGAAAATTTAATGACAAATCCATAAGAAAAGCAAGAGTTACAAAGATGCTCCTGTATTGAACTCAGATTGCTGTAATTTCTTTTAAAGTGGACACGATATAGTGAAATTCACAGTGTCCTCGGCATCCTACAGGGAAGTATCAGGATTCACTGCGCTGTGCTCTGTATCTTTGGAAGAAGTAACTTAGACTGGATGTGACCAGAAATGTGATATTGTACAGGTGTAAAACTTTCTGTTGTACTGGCTTATTACTCTGTAAGGAAATCGTGTGTGTGTGCGTGTGTGTGTGTGTTTTCCCCTTAGATGAGATTTTGAGGGCAGTATATATGCAGTTTTACTTCCTAAAAACTACCTTCTATTTTTTGTTTGCAATCAAATGAAGAATCATATCATATGAGTTAAGTCATAAGAAGAGTTTACCAAATGTACATAATTGAATAGAAACCCTGTGGTCTAAAGTGGACTAAAAGAATTACTACACAGAGTGTTAACATTTCTTCTGAAATCAACTTTGGGTTTGTCCCCCCACAGACACAAGAGTGCGTGACACAGACCTAAACTTCAGGTATGGAATGTGACTCCACTGCCCGTCCCAGCACAGTCTTACACATAAGCAGAACAGGCATAACTTTCACCACCTTCTCTTTTTGTACAGGAAAAGTGTAATTTTTTTTCTTCAGGCCAAAATATTTTTTTCTAGAGTATTCTAGAAGTCAAATCTCTATCAAAGAATAAAGAAAACAATGGTGTTATGGTTAAGTAAGTTTTCACTTAATAAAGTTGCATTTTGCTCTAATTCAACATATATTTTCCAGTTTGAACAGAGAAATTATGTTGTAATTGCACAGCCATCCAGAAGGTTGGTTTGCTTCCATAGTGCTCTTTTAAAGTTAACTTTGAGAAGAACCTAGTGGGATTTTTATTTTTAAAAATCTTTGAGTCTTCTTGTATCTTGTGTTCTGTCCCATTATCTCCATGTTTATTTTTGTGCTGGTACCATGTTTTTATTACTGTAGCTTTGTACTTTATAGTGTAACTTGAAATCCAGGATTATAATGCCTCGTATTTTGCTCTTTTTGTTCAGGATTGGTTTAGCTGTTCTGGGTCTTCTCTGGTTCCATGTAAATTTGAGGATTACTTTTTTTTAGTTCTGTGAAGAATACCATTGGTATTTTGATAGGAGTTACATGAAGCTATATATTGCTTTTGATAATATGGCCATTTTGATGATATTAATTCTGCATACCTAAGAACAGGGGTTATCTTTCCATTTTCTAATATGCTCTTTGGTTTCCTTCTAGTTTTCCTTATAGAGGTCTTTCACCTCCTTGGTTAAGTTGATTCTTAGGTATTTAATTTTTTTTGGAAGCTGTCATAAATGGAATTATTTTCTCTTTCTGTATGGGTTCATTATTGGTATGCTGGAACTCTTGACTTTGTGTGTTGATTTTGTATCCTGCCACTTTGCTGAATAATTTATCAGCTCTAAGAGCCTTCTGGTAGAGTTTTTGGGTCTTCTATGTCATTTGCAAGTAAGAACAGTTTGATTTCTTCCTTTCCTTTTATTATATGTCTATATGAGTGGTCTGGCTGGTCTTGAGTACTCTGTTGAGGAGGAGTGATGAGAGTGGACATCTTCTTCTTGTTCCTGACTTTGGAGGGAGTGTTTTCAGTATTAACATTTGCTCTGGTGGCTGTGAGTTTGTCATAATGGATTTTTATTGTTTTGAGGCAGGGTCCTTTTATATGTATTTCTTATCATGGTTTTGATCATTAAAGGTTGTTGGAGTCTTTGTTAAAAGCAGAATTTTCTTTCCTTAGTAAGCCTTTCACAATTCACCTCTAGCAAATGCTGTAATCTACGCATATTTCCCACATCACTAAAAACCGTCCCAGGCTGCTCACAGAGGACTAACAGATTCACTGTGTGTCTGAAGGCTGCTGAAACTAGATCATGATCTTTTCTCTTATCAAAGCAAAAGCTTCCAAGGAAGGCCTTTATCTTTGCTGTCCAGACTAGTCCAGTGGGAGGGTAATGGCTGTAATTTTGAGTCCATTAGGTATTTTTGGTACATGTTCAATTAATAAATGAAGACTCAAGTGTATATACTAGTGCTTGTAATTGAACGCTAGTTTACAATAATTAAAAGTATTGTGTGTAAGAAATTTTCATTTTGATCACTGCTAGATTAGTGTGTCAAGGTTTTAAGTAAATGCTTCATAATCATTCTCATTTATTTCTTTTCCAACTACCAAAGAACCTCTTTCTTTATCAGAAAGTCTGTGGTATAATTTTGATTTAAACTGGTATAAGTTCAGTTATAAGGAAATCAAATGATAAAATATTCAGATTGTGCCACCCATTTATGGGTCTTATTTTCATAACTGAGACTTACAATTTCCCATCAGAAAACTAAATTTTGTTTTATTGTGTCCTTTATCTTAGTTTTTTAAAAACTTGATATGCAAAACATAAAATTAATACATTTTAATGGGATACTAAATAATGTTCAACACCTATAAACATTATATAATATTAAATCAGGGTATGTATTGTCACCTCAAACGTGTCATTTCTTTTTGGTGAAAGCTTTCCAAACCTTTTCTTGTAGCTTTCTGAAATGTACAGTACCTAGTTACTATCTCTGGTCAGCATGCTGTGCCCTAGAGCTCCTTGCTTCTGTCTGTCTCCTCGTACCTACTGACGACCCTTTTCTACCCCTCCTGCCTCCAGCATCCCTGGTCTCTGGTAACCACCGTTCTACCCTCGGCTTCTGTGAGACCGCCTTCATTAGAGTCCACAATTGGTGAGAATGGTGGTGCTTGTCTCTCTGTTCCTGATATTTCACTTAGTGTAAGGATTTCCAGTTGTACTGTCACAAATGGCAGGATTTTGCAGCATGAACCGCATTCATAGATGAATAGTCTTTCATTGTGTCTGTACACCACATTGCTTTCTCCATTCATATATTGATGGACACTTAGTACTATTTCTTGACTATTTTGAATAATACTGAAATGAGCATGAGAGTGCAAGTGTCTCTTTGACATACTATTTTTATTTTCTTTGCATACATACCCAGTAATGGATTCCCCTGGATCTACTGGACTCTTCTGGAATTCTAGTGAATATCCTGGATCATGTGGTGATTTTTAATTTTTACACATATGTCTATGCTGTTTTGCATAATGGCTGTAGTAATTTACAACAAGTGTTCTTCACAGTTGTCAGCACTTGTTATCTTTAGGTTTTTTATATTAGCCATTTTTGCTGGGGTGAGGTGATAATTCATTGTGCTTTAGATGACAATATTTGATTTCTATTTTTATTTTTTAATTTTATTTTATTTATTTAATTAATTTATTTGTGGTATCAGGGATTGAACTCAGGACCTTGTACTTGCCAGGAAGGTGCTTATTCCACTGAGCTATTTCCCCAGCCCAATATTTGATTTTTGACAAATAGTATTTCTCCTGTGTAATTTGCAGAATCTCCAGTATACCATTCTGGAAGGTGTTGGGGAAAGGTAGTCCTTCTTTCTTTTTGTGAAGTGTCTATAGTTTATGTGTCTCATTTGCACTTTCAGTAGAGTTCTGGTTAAACCTTTGTCCTCTGGTTGTGGTTTTTTGTTTGTGAGGAGCCAGCTACATGGATTGAAAGCTGAGAAAAAGCCTCATGAGTTCCTATAGTCTCCCGGGTACATTAGTAACTTAATCTTTTCTGACTGCTGTTTGTATCGTTTTTACTCTGGTCTACTTAGGCAGCTGCCTCAGATTCCATAATGGATGAAAGATTATTATTTTAACCGTGTGATGTTTAGTTGCATATTTGACAGGTGAGATCAGTGTTATATAAAAACTAATGTTCTAAATGAACAAAACAGGAAATTCATTGTTTTGTTATGGGCTACCCACAGGGAATGATAATGACTAAAGTATAGCTTAAATATTCAGATGAAATGGTCACAGACCTCCTGTAAATGGCATTAAACAAAACAGGAAAGCATCGCTTAATTCTAAAAATATACTGAAATTCCATATTGGAATCACAGTATGGATTTGCACATTTTTATACTTTACATGTTCTTATTTCTACCCTCATTTTTGGCCCAAAGCAGCCAAATTTAATTGAAATTCAAGTTGTACTAAGCTGTGAGTGTTGTCTATTCCCAGTCTTTCTGTTTGTGCTCTACGAGGAAATACTTGGCTTATGACCAGTTCTCTACCTTCTTTGGCCATCTTTAGAAAAGTGGATGTTGTAGCCACCTTTCCCAGAGAAGAATTAGCAGTGCTCCCCACTTGTCAGTGCCAGCCTTGGCTGGATTTTGACTTTAATAGCTAAACCTCTAGTGTTAAGTGAAGCTATGTCGAGTAGAAGATGAAGTCATTTCATTTGGGCCAAAAGTTCTAAACAAAGAAGTAGTATGTAGTTTCCCTCCCCCATTTTAAGCTTGTATGGTGTGTTGTAACTAGAAAATTTGAAGATTTTTTTTTTTTTCCAGAAAGACTGGCAGAAGTTTTCTTATGGATTCCTAAAATAGATTTTTGTGGATTAATGTGCAAGTTCACTGGAATTCTTCCCCATTTAATTCTCATTTCTATCTTATTATATTTTAAATTTATTTGCTTCTGTTGGGTCTGCAATCCTCTACTCTGTCTTCCTAGCTATCAAAGGGTGCAAAAAATTCCTTTTTTTTCTAAGGCTAAATTTTAATTTATAGGTTGTTCACATATAATTGGCACTTACTAGATGATGAGTCTATCTGTCTGTCTGTCTATCACCAGTGATGGTGAATCTTTTAGAGCTTTTAGTGATAGCTAACAGCCTGCTTCAGCATGCCGTAAGTTTGCCACTACTGTTATGTACAATTTCTTAATTATTCATCTCACCCTGATATATATGACTTTCAGCTGATCAGGGATATAAGATGTAAAATTCATTCATATTCATGTATTTTTTTTTCAGTACTGGGGATCGAACTCAGGACCTTGCACTTGTCAGGCAGGCACTCATGCCACTGGGCTGTATCCTCAACCTCACATATAATATTTTTAAGATCTTTTTTGAATTATCAAGTTCTAGTATTTTAATAAAGCTGAAAAAAGGGAAAGATGGGTAAGGTGGCTTTATAAAAATGGCAATAGATAATAAAAATAGTTTGATGGAGCTGTTTCATTTGTTGCTTGTACTTGATTAGTGTATTTTTTTTTTTTAATTTGTTGCCATTACTTTTTTTTTTTTTTTTTTTTTTTTTTTTTTTTTTTTTTTTTTTTTTTTTTTTGGTACTGGGAATCAAACTCAGGAACTTGTGCTTGTCAGGCAGGCACTTGTGTCACTGCCCCTCCATTACAATTTATCATATAGAAATAAGCCACAATTTATTTAGTGAATACTTAGTTCAATGAGTGCCTGTTGCATAAAAAGCAATTAATGAAATGAGAACTGGAAAAGCCTGTGTTATATTGACACGGGTAAGAGAACAGGGTTGCATGATGAGCTTTGGCTCATCTAGTAAAGCTGCTATCAAGATTTGTTTCCTCCTTTAAGTTTTGAGAGAGAGTTGTTAGGAATTAGGTGGATAACCCAGTTATTAAAAATCACTCTAGTGAGAATTTATGATTTATTCAGAAAGGTAGAAGATACAGCTCATTTTCAATAATTTATTTCACATATCAAACTTTAGTGAATAAAATATTGGAGAGCTGCTATGCCCAAATTTATACCCAATGTTTTAAAAAATTGAACTATACCATATGTCAGGTTCTTGCTTTATTTCTGTTGCTGAGAAGGAGAAATATTTGCTTTCTTCCTTTACTGTATTTCTTTTTTCCATCCATTTCTTTATGAAAGGTTAAGTACAGTAATTTGAAAGCATTTTCCATATAAATAGGATATGATAGACATTTTTTCATTCTATTTTTCCCTTTCATTAAAGGGCTTGAGATGTGTTAAAAGGATGCTACTTAAAAATAAATCATGAAAAAAAAAAAATCATGAAGCTGCACATGGGTCTTTCTCCAAAATAGACCACATTCTAGCCCATAGAGCATATCTACCTAAATGCAAAAGAATTGAAATTATCCCATGCATATTATCGGACCACAGTGCAATGAAATTGGAAATTAATGACAAAGAGAACTCCAAAAACCACATAAACACTTGGAAATTAGACAACAACCTCCTGAATAACCAATGGGTCACACAAGAAGTTAAATAAGAAATTAAAAATTACCTACAAATAAATGAAAACGCAAGTACAACCTACCGGAATCTGTGGGATGCAATGAAAGCAGTCCTCAGAGGGAAATTTACAGCAATAAACTCATATACAAAGAAAATAGAAAGAGAGCAAATAAATAACCTAATGATACACCTCAAACTCTTAGAAAAAGAGCAACAAGCCAAACCAAGAGCCCAAAGAAGGGAGGAGATTATAAAACTCAGGGCAGAAATTAATGCAATTGAGATGAAGAAAACTACAAAAAATTAGTGAATCAAAGAGTTGGTTCTTCGAAAGAATAAATAAAATTGATAAACCCCTAGCCAACCTTATCAAAAAAAAGAAGGGAAAGATCTCAAATTCATGCAATAAGGAATGAAAAGGATGAAGTCACTACAGATCCAAAAGAAATACAAAAGATCATTAATACCTACTTTGAAAATCTGTATTCCCATAGGATAGAAAATACAGAAGAAATGGACAGATTCCTAGAAAGGTACAAATTGCCAAAACTGAATCAGGAAGACGTAAAAATCTGGAAAAACCCAATATCAATTAATGAGATTGAAAACGTTATTAAAAACTTACCAACAAAGAAAAGCCGAAGCCCCGATGGATTCACAGCAGAATTCTATAAAACATTAGGGAAGATCTAATGCCAACACTCCTCAAACTCTTCAATGAAATCGAAAAGGAAGCAACTCTCCCCAACACATTTCTGGAGGCAAGTATTATACTGATACCAAAACCAGAGAGAGACCCAACCAAGAAAGAGAGCTACAGGCCAATCTCTCTAATGAACATAGATGCAAAGATACTCAACAAAATATTGGCAAATAGATTAC
>PVLD010014282.1:0-52936 GCA_004027595.1 Dinomys branickii
TTCCGGTGAGAATGCTCATCAAGAACCGTGGAATGCAGACTGTTGTGAAGGAGATTTCTAAGAAAGAGAAATTTCGGAGGAAGAAATACATGGGTGTCTTGAGACGGGGATCCAGCAGGGTGAGGACGATGATGATTAAGTTCCCTGACAAGCTCAAGATGTAATTGAAAAATAGAAACAGGAAAATCACAGTTTGTTGTAGAGGGTCATCTGTCAGTCCGAGCAAAATGAACTCTATTTCCCCTGACTGGTTCTTCATTTCTTTTTTGTCTTGTCAAATCTATAGAAGAAAAATATCACTATCACAAGTATTAAAAATACATGCACAGACATTTAACACTAAGTTAAAAATGTAGAAATATTTTCTCAAGCAAATTCCAAGTTCATCATAATGAATTTATCTTCAATCCATCAGGTAGGTTGGAAATAATGTGAGGAATTCTTTGCTTGTCCAAAGTTGAGTAAAGCCCATTCACCAATTTACAGGAAGCATATTATCCATTTGAAATGCAGTTCCCCAACTTGACTAGTACTGATCTATGGCTCTTTGAAATACTGTATCTCAATAAGCTGTTCTAAAACTTCACATTTTCCAATTTCTCAATTTACCTAATACCTCACAGAATTTGTTACCAGAGTTACATGGTAGTGATAGGAAATGGATTAATTCACAGTAATTGTACCAACTAGAAACTAAGGTATAAGTGTAATACTATAAAATTTCCAAACAGGGAAAATTCCAAAAGAAAAAAAAATCACATGAGAATCATACAGTATCTACTAGTGTGATTGTAGTTATGATCAGACAGAAATGATGCTAAGTGTGTACACGAGAACTTGAAAGATAAATCACAGAACTTTCAAACATGGGTCATCAGTTAAACCCACAGTGAGAGCTACCGATGCATTAGTGTGGCTTCTCTGTCTCTTCCTGTATCTGAATGCTTCAAACACCTATAGGAAAATAACAGTGATGACTCTAGCCCTTGTGCATCACAATTAGAAGAGTGATGACGTTTCAGATGCAATTAAGCAATACCCCAGGTCATGTTTTACAGATGGTTATGGTAGTAATATAAGTAGTGTGAATTTCTTGAGTTTCATAAACTATTTAGGTTTTAGTTCTTATATTCTAATAGATCATAATCTTATAAGTGAAATGGATATTGATTATATATGTGAGTACTTAAAGGACCCATAAAGTTGGAAATGCACTTCTATCTTGCACAGTACACAAGATTTGAGATGGTATGTAATTTGGTCATTAATGACAATGTCAGGTAGAATCACAAACACACACACACACACACACACACATATACACACAAATATATATATACACACACAGTAGAACAATCTATAGTTCATGAGGTATTTAGCATACACAATCAAAGAAATGGGTTTCAGTTTCTGGAATTTGTTTACCTGCTCTTTTTATGCAGTGAATCAAAGCTTAACCTACCTGATACCTTAGTTTTCTTTTTGGCTGATGATATTGGTTTACAGATATTTCCAAGTATCAGAGCAAATGATTTGAGTGGTCCTCTTGAGAGGATTCCCAGCCTCTACTCTCTGATGGCACTAGAGTTATCACTTCCCTTGAAATATTTTTTTTCTTTTGCTCATGCTTTTGAAAAAATTATGGTTGACTGGAAGAAATGAACAATAAAAAGAAATACAGAATGGGCTGAAGATACCATCTGAAAAGGAAAGGAAAGAAAAAAGGGGTGTGGAAATTCCATCAAATTACAGTTAGTTAACCACGTTTGAGGAAAAGTTAAAAAATTAAAGTTATGGAAACCAATTTTATAAACACATAACCAGAGAAGCTATAGAGAAACCTATTAAAATGGAATATGCTTCGATTCCTAATATACACATTTTTCTAATAAGCTGAAGTTTAGATTAAAACATAAGTATATCAGCAAGATCTAGTGAAAAAATAGTGAAAGGTCGTGTAGTGTATTTTATACTCACAATAAAGGCAGCACTAAAATTGAGACAATGAGAGTGTCAAAATAATATATTTAAATGTCAGGCAATCAAGAAACTAATAATAATCTTACATTGACTTATATATATGCATATATATGTATGTCTGTATGCATTGTTATTCTCAGTGCCTTGCATATATTATATGAGATAAATGAAATTAAACCTAGAAGAATGTGCTAGGACTTGCATTCAGAGGACGGCATCATATTAAAAGAGGCTATTTTCAGAAGTCATGATTTAAAAGTTATACAGTTTTATAAAAGTTCCTGTAAAGCTTTTGTATAAGTTCTAACTTGAACCCAAATATAGACATTTCTTCTGACAATAGTGATACAAATATGAAAATGTTCTTCCGTTTTGTTTGATCATCACAAGAAATAATTAATTTCACTTTAAATTGGCACTATGCAAGAGCATATGATCTGCATTTGGGAGATTTCCAGTCTCTCAAATTATTTTGTAGAATGAACACATTGAAAATAAATACATAAAAAAAAACACAGAAGAGTATTACCTCATTTCATGATCTTAGTAGTTTCAATGATTCTGGGCACACAAGTTTTCTATGATTCTGGATGTAGTTCTTGAGCAAGGTGCCACTGTTAAGAGAAAATGAATGTTCTCTACAGCGTTACACATAGACAGTCATAGAATGAGATAGCTGATTGTTTTGTCATTTAGATGGGTCCTGAAAGGAGTCAAAGACATGAGAAGAGACACACAAGGCAAATAAAGCAGCAGAAGTCAAAGAAGAACAGTGGCATGAACATCATTTGATTGCAAACAATCTTCAGAGATCTCCTAGTTGGTCATTTCCACTAAAACCATGAAGTATTGGAAAGAATAGCCCTCACAGGTCTGAATCTTTGGCACATTCAGATGATTGTGAAACAATAAACAATAAAATGTTCCACTGACTGAACCCATTGCAAAACTGACGAAAATTCTTAATTAAATAATGTTTAAGCAGATGGCCTTCGTGTCAACTGCTGATTGGCTCTACTTTAACAGTCACCCCTATCATCTAGTCATACGAATTACATTGTGAGAGAGAGCAACACAATCACAGTATGAAAGCATATGAGTAAAGGGCAATTAAAACATTATATTTAATTCTGTGTATTCTAACACATAAGAATTATAATAGATTTGACCCTGAAATTACTATCATATCTTTTTGTAATCACTCAGCATCACCTACATATGAAATGGAAAAATAGTAAAAACAATAATATTTCATAGTTTAGCAGCTTTCTTTGACAAATTTTATGCAGAGACGTGGGCAAACTTTTTGAACTTCAATACCTGAGTCACCATCCTGGGGAGCAGAGAGTAGTCATGTCCACTGTTCTTACTAACCACGTCTTTGTACTAAAATATACGACCGACTTCATTGTTGTTCATAAACTTATTTTGACTGACTTATTTAATGGATGTTATTGGGAAAGCTTATCAGTTCACCTTCTGTTCTATGACATATACCAATTCATTTATCTAAGGCACTGTAAACCTTGCTAAGTGGGGCATCGAGTGCCATATGACAACTACTTCTTAGAGTGTGGAGGCTGTGTGCCTTTTCTGTCTTATGGGAAAAGGTCTAACATAAACAAAGAATTCTCAGGGTAAATCAGATCCAGGAACATCATTTCTAAGGGAATTTACATTTTATGTTCTAGAAGTGTTTTCCATGGAGACACACACACAATCTCCAGAGAATAAAACAGTGATATATGCACACTCATGTTCATAGCGGGACAGGTTTGAAGAGTTAAATCTTGGAAACAGCCCAAGTGTTCACCAAATAATGAGTGGATAAAGAAGGTGGGCTTCCTTTATATAACTGAGCGGTACTCAGCCATAAAGAGACATGCACGTGAGAGATCTCTAGGTGAATAGAAACACCTTGAGATCATACTATTATGTGAAGTAAACCAGACACACATGTGTAGTAAATGTTGCATATTTTCTCTGATGTGAGAAATTGGAAGTGTAAACAAGGACCAAAATGTATAACAGATATTATAAAATAGGAAGAAAATATTCAAATGGGAAGTGAAATGGGGAAGGGGAAGGGGCAAGGGAAGGAATGGAAAACCAAGAAGGAAAGAAGGACAAAATGAAAACAAGACTTTGGTAACCAGGGAGAGGAGGAGGGGTTGAAGGGAGGGGCGGGGAGTGAGGAAAAGAACCCAGATGTACTGTGTACAGGTGCAAATTTCCTATGATGTCATTATTACATATACATAAAATGTACCACTAAGCCTAATTAATTTTTTAAAAGTCTGAGTTCAGAGAATTCAGAAGAGAATGAGATAACATTGGGTTGTCTCCCACACACCTGCCTTCTATAAACACAGATAAATAGCTCAGGAGTTAGAAGGAGAAGGACGAACATTTTAACATCAAATATTTTACTATCACAAGGAAGAGCATAAGATAGAAAACCCTGCTGTAGGCCAGCTGACGTCAAGCTAAATGTACCTTGTTCCCTTTCAGTTTATTCACTTAACAATATACACTTTCAAACTCAACACCTCAATTCATGGAAATTACGAATTTGCTCAAAGCTGCACAGTGCTGCTTTGTGAAGATGGGCTATAGTTTATTCGTCCCCTCTTTTTGCTCTCTTTTGGGAGAGCTGCCATATTCCAACTCCCTTTATGGATACACCTTTTCTCAGGGTTATTTGTATGAGATTAAGTCAATATAAATATTTTATAATTGTACAGTCATTTCTACACACACCTGCACAATATCTCACATCTTTCAGAAAGAAAAGCACTGAAGGTTAAAGACCCAACACAACTAAGTCGGAGCTGTGAGAATCTGCTCCTAGCGTTTGTTTCTTTGAGGAAAGGGCACTGTACACCTGTTCTATCAAGGAAACTGTGGTTATGGTTTCGGACGCTCTCCTTAATATTTTTAAGCAGGGCCCAGAACACTTCGCTAGTAATTAGGTGCTGAGTGCAGAGCTGCTTTCCCTGTCTTTAAGATGGATTCATAGGGAACAGGTTCATTCTTCTTGGTTCCTATGAAGCGTGTTTCTCCACATGGGCCAGCTGGTGCTTCAGTTGAATGTAGATGCCTTTCACTTTGGATTCCTTTTTTTCTGTATCATTTTCCTTGACATGTTTCAGGAGGTTTTCTCAGCTCTCAGGGTGCTTATCATGCTCAATATGCACATTAATTCTCTTGGCAAATGTCTTGCCTTTAACTTGTTCATTGGCAACAATGGGAACGGCACGTGGGGGTGAGACTGCAGCCTCGCCGCATCTTGCCACGGTTATATTTGTGCGGCATTCCTTTTTGAACAGTCTCCATTCCCTTCATGTCTACAATATCACCTTTTTTGTAGATTCACAAAAGAACAATTCTATGTTTTCTGAAAGTCCTAGAGAACATACACCGGGTTCCTCTCTTCTTTCCCTTTGTGATTGTCATTATTAGAAATTTCTAAAATATTGTGATTCTGGCATAAAGGTGTAATAATTCTTTAGCATGTCCATTATGTTCTGCTTGTGTATTCTATGAATTCCCACCAACAGTTTAATATCCTTCCTGGTTTTCAGCAGCCTCTAAAGCAAGAGTGTGCATTGTGATTATGAAGATGCTCGCTGTCTCAAGTAACTTGTGGTAACAGTGAATCATTTTATTTGCATTTCTCCATGTGTGGAGTTGAGTGTCACATCACGAGCTAGAAAGCTCACAACATATATTTACACATTTATGAATTTTCTATACCTATTACTTATTCAATGTTTAGATTTTTCCCTACTTATTCATACACTTTAAAATTTCAACGTATTTCATTATCTTTTCATCTGTTACATATAGTGCAAATACTTTTTCTTAGTTTGACAGTGATTTATTATCTGTTAATTAGTTTTTTCCGTATTTTCTGGATTTTGTGTGCTCAGAAGTGTCAGTCTTTTCTTTGTTTGTCTTACTCTGGTTTTTTACCAATATTTAGAACATTTTCCTGTATCCAGTTAGAAACGATATTTGCCCATATTTTCTTGTAATATTTGTCAGTTTCATTTTAACTTGAGATTCCTAAACCATTTAGACTTTATTTTATATGTGGTGTAAGAAATGATGTTCATTTGAACTTTTCTCTGAGTTACTTATTGATTTCTAAGTGATATTTGTTTTAAATATCCAGCTTGTCCTTTTGATTTACCATGAGTATCATGTGCATAACTCCACACATACTTGGGTGTACATCTCCAAATTTCACTGTTTGACTGCATCAGATCATTACTGCCCCTATAACCTGATATTTTCTTTACAGACATGTTACTGTGTGTTTCAGTGCTTGACTTTCTAGTTTTGCCTTTTTGCTCTTCTTAGTTTTTTCTTTAGGGAACTTTATGTAATCATTTTTCCACATGAAATGTGGTATCGACTAAATTTACTGAGGAAAAACAGCTGGTGTGTATTTATATTTATAGTTTTCTTTAAATAAAAAGTTTGAGATTTTCATAAAGAATGATTTGTTTCTTTCTTTCTATTTTAAAGTGTTTAAAATACTTACAAAACCAAGTGTTAATTTTTTTGAAAATATATAATCAACAAAATCTTACCTAATCTATGAACATATCAGACGAGAAGACTAAAATATTATTAGAAATCAAAATAAATCATTACAACTCCTCAGAAATAAAATTTCACTTCACAAAATTGAAGTTGAAGTGCATAAATTCCTTGAAAAGTGTAACCCACCAAGACTAAATCAAGAATAAACAGAAAGATTGAACAGACCAATTATTAATAAAGTGGCTGAAGTAACTGTAGTCTTCAAATGAAAAAATAAACAAGGTATTGTAGCTGTGCAGCTGACATCTACAAAAATTCAATGAAGAATTAATACCAATTTTTCTTAAACGTGAAAACAATGAAATTACACAGTACAGTAATAAGTTAATTTAATGAGATGAACATGAGTGATATGAATGCCAGAATATTTCATCACTGTAGAAAACCCAACTCAATAATATGAGTAATCAATATTCTGATTAGAGTATTTTAAAAATCTCAGTAAATAAAAGAGCATCTGTAACTAAGGTTTTCAAATCATGACCAAATTTAGAAACAAAAAATAGATTTGTTCCAATATCTGAATACAGGGAATTTGGTATGTGTGAGAAAGCAACCAGTAAAGATAGGAAATACTTTTAAAAATATAAGAAATAATATCTTATTTATTTTCTGTTTAATTTAAAGATAATAGAATGTCAAAACATTTTAAAGAGAAAAGAACCAAAACGTATTAATGAACACACAGACATAAATGAAACAATGTAAAACCAGAAAGGTAATACAGAATTTCACACAAAGTGATAGGAAAGTAGCAATGGTTGTTGTATTAGATGTTGGTATCTTCGGGGGCTGGGGGTATAGCTCAGTGGCATAAGCGCTTGCCTGGCAAGCGCAAGGTCCTGAGTTCGATCCCTGGTACCGGAAAAAAAAAAAAGAATTTAGATGTTGGTATCTTCAAAGGGTCACTCAGATAAACAAGTTCAGGCACGTAAGATTGATCAAGCTATTAAACATTAACATTAACTGTTCCTTTCACTAAAGTAATAGAAATTAGTGGTATAAGTATCCTACCTATCTTGTGTGTATATACCTTTTCTCTCATCCCAGTCATTCTTTGCTTTCAAGCAGTTTCTTTCCCTTTCACAACATCTGTTGTACCTTTTAGATTTTATTTACACTTTCAGGTTCTTACGTGAAGTAGGTGATATGATGTTTACACATGTGAGGCTCATTTATTTCGCTTATGAATATGGTCCCTAGGTGCATCAATTTACTTATAAAAGTCTCGAGTTTATCTTTATTTATAGATGAGTAATATTTCATTATATAAAAATACATTTTTTATCCATTCCTCAGCTAATGGGCATTTAGGTTGTTTCCACAGTTTAGCTATTGTAGATTGCACTGCTATAAACATGGGTGCACATTTCTTGCTGTGGTATGATGTTTTCAGTTCTTCTAGAAAAATATCCAAAAGTGAAATGGCTGGGTTGAATGGGACCTCTAATCCTAGTTTACTGAGGAATCTCCAGACTGATCTCAACAATGATTGCACCGCTCTACATTCCCACCAACAGTGGAGAAGTGTTCGTTTTCTCCCACAACCCCAACAGCGTTTGTTATTGGTTGATTTCTTGACAATAGACATTTTTTCTGGGGTGAGATGGAGTCACATTGTTGTATTAATTTGCATTTCTTGAATGATTAATGATGGTGAACATTTTCTTAAGTATTTGTTTGCCATTTGTAATTATTTATCTGAGAACTGTGTATTCATCTCAGATGTCCATTTTTGGATTGGGTCTTTGAATTTGAGGGGGATGATGTTTTTAGTTCTTTTTATTTTCTAGATAGAAGACTTTTGTGTGAGGGAGACCCAGCGAAAATATTTTCCCAATTTGTGGGTTTTCTTTTTACTTTGCTGGTGATTTCTTCAGATGTGCAAAAACTTTTGAAAAAGAGGAGATCTCAGTTGTTGATTCTTTGAAATATTTCCCATGCAGTTTGGTTTTGGTTCTTGAACTCTCTGCCTACCTTTATGTCTTCTAGATTTTTACCTACTTTCTCTTCCAGTAGGTTTAGTGTTTCTGTTTTAATGTTCAGGTATTTGACCCATTTTGGATTTAGTTGGGTGCATGGTGATAGACATGGGTCTAGTTACAGTCTTCAACATGTGGTGAGCCAGTTCTTTTCAGCACCATTTATTAAAAAGTCTATCTTTCTACTAGTGAACTTGTTTGACTCCTTTGTTAAAGACAAGGTGGCAGAGTGTGTTTGTAGTTGTGGCTGCATCTTCCAGTCTGTTCCATTGATCCTCAAGTCTGTTTTTTGCCAGTACCATGCTGATTTTATAACAGTAGCTTTGTAGTATAATTTCAAGTCAGGGATTGTGGTGCCTCCTGCCTTGCCTTTGTTGCCCAGGATTGCTTATGATATTCTGGGTCTCTTCTGGTTCCAGATGAATTTTAGGAATATTTTGTCTAGATCTGTGAAGTATACTAAGGGCATTTTATTTGGGATTGCATTGAATCTATATGGCAATCCTGAGAGCATGGCCATTTTCACAATGTTGGTTCTTCCTATCCATGAGCAAGGAATGTCTTTCCATTATCTGAAATGCTCTTGAATCTCTTTTTCAGAGTAGTGTAGTTTTCCCTGTATAGAACTTTTACTACTTTTGTTAAAATAATTCCTAAGTATTTCAGTTTTTTGGATACTCTTGTGAAAGAAAAGGTTTCCTTATTTCTCTTTCAGTCTGTTTGTTGTTTGTGCATAGGAGTGTTATTGATTTTTGAGTGTTGACATTGTATCCAGGTACACTACTAAATTTATTTATTAATTCTAGGAAACTTCTGGTGGAGTTTTTGGGGTCTTACATGTAGAATATAAAATTATCTGTAAATAATGATAATTTCACTTCTTCATTTTCTATATTTATTCCTTTTATTTCTTTCTCTTGTCTAATTACTCTGACCAAAGTTTCCAGAGCTATGCTGAAAAGGAGTGATGAAGGTGGACGTCCTTATCTTTTTCTTGATTTTAAAGTGAAAGTTTTTAGTTTGTATCCATTTTGTATGATGGTGGCTGTTTGTTTGTCATAAATGGCTTTGATAAGATTGAAGTAAAGACCATATAATCCTATTTCCTGTAGTTTTTCTTTTTCATCATGAGTGAGCATTGGACTTTGTCAAAAGCTTTTTCTGCATCTATTGAGATGATTATATGGTTTTTGTTTTTAGCTCTGTTGATACGGTGCATTGCATTTATTGATTTGGGTTCACTGATACAGCGCTGCATCCCTGGAATGAATTCCACTTGGTCTTGGTATCTTGATGATTTGCTGCATTCTGTTTGTGAGTATTTTATTGAATATCTTTGCAGAACTGAATCAAACTTGTCAACAAAAGGATTTAATAGATGTTTATAAAGTTATTCTATCCCACAACGTCAGAATATACATTCTTCCGAGCTGCACATTGGACGTTCTCTAAAATAACCCCCATACTAGCCCATAGAGCATGCTTAACTAAATGAAAGGAAATGAAATTATCCCATGCATATTATCTGATGGTACTGCAATAAAATTGGAAATTAATGACAAAGGGAACCACAAAAACTCCGTAAACACATGGGAATTAGATACCTGTCTAGTAAATAACCAATAAGTCATAGATAAAATTAAAGAACAAATTAAACAATATTTATAAAAATGTAAATATAAGTTATTAGAACCTCTGGGTTGCACTGAAAGCAGTCCTCAAATAGAAGTTTGTACCACCAAACTCACAGATCAGGAAAACAGACAAGAACAACTACATAGCTTACTGCTGCACCTCAAACTTTTAGAAAAAGAAGAACAAGTCAAACCCAAAGCCCAAAGAAGGGAGGAGATTATAAAGATCAATGCAGATCTTAACTGAATTGAGATGAACGAACTACTACAGAGAATTAATGAATCAAAGAGTTGGTTATTTGAAAGGATAAATAAAACTGATAAACCCCTAGCCACCTTTATCAAAAAAGAAATGAAAAAACCGAAATTCATGCAATAAGGAATGAAAAGGGTAAACCCACTATAGATCCTATAGAAATTCAGAAGATGATCAATATTACTCTTGACAAACTTTACTCTCATAGAATGGAAAACACAGGAGAAATGAACAGATTCCTAGATATTTATGCATTATCAAATTTGAGTCAAGAAGATATAAAAATTCTGAATAACCCAATATCAATTAATGAAATTGAAAATGTAATTAAAAACCTACCAACAAAGAAAAGCCCAGGTCCTGACAAATTCACAGCTGATCAAACTCCTTAACAAAATAGAAAGGGAAGCAATTCTCCCAAACTCACTCCTGCAGGAAATTATTTTTTTTTAAGATAAAGGAATGAAAGTGAAAGAAACTGCTCAAAAGGAAAGAACAACTGGGATGAGGAAAAAGAGAAAGAAAGAAGGGAAATATATGTATATATCTATAATTCCATCTATATTTACCTCTACACACACACACACACACACACACACACACACACACAGAGGGTAGCTGAGAGAGCTGTACTACCGACTTCTATTGCTTTTTTGAAAGGAACAGTTAATTGGAGGCAACTATTGTACTGATACTAAAGCTAGAGAAGGCCTCAACCAAAACAGATAAGTACACACCAGTTTCCCTAACGAGCATAGATGGAAATTATATTTTAAATCATTCAACGAACAACTTCAGTTTTTGCCAAGAAGTTGTTTCATTTAAACAATATTCAAACTTACTCTTGACTTAACAAAAAATTGGGGGTTATATTTCTAGTAAATAATTTAAAACTATAAATTTTTACTTAGAGGAGAAAGAATTTTGTATTACTGTTTATTGACCAAAAATTGAGATCTGTATCTTGAGAAAAAAATATAAACATCCAATAATGTTGTTTTCATAACAAAATTTTTTAATCCTAGATATTTTATTTTAGTTCTGCAAAATCAATTTAATGAGTTAACAAACCACATCTGTAGACATAATCCGAGTGTGAGTTGTACGTTTTGATTTTATTTTCAAGATCTTATTAAAAATTGTTAATATTAATGTTAAATCAAAACATAAGTCAAAATCACTTTTGTAGAATAGATGCCACTGTGTTGCTAAAAATTGATCAATGGTTGAATGAAGTAACACGAAGAACTCACTGCCTTGAAATGACGAACAACGTTCTCAAGGAAAATAGCACTTGAACAGGGAATCTGACAAGCCTAGGACAAGCTTATCAGTATGTAACACTATTTCAGAATAACTCCTGGAGAGTTAAATGAGGAGACTTAGCATGCATAGTATGTTTTAAGGAAACTGATGCTCATGCCTAACAGAATCAAAATTAATCAGTCTATAGGGAGCCTCTGCTTTTATGACATTTTCTCAGAATGCCTCATATATTTGTTTCATTTTCGGTGCTGGTAACATTTCTAAAATTTTGGTAATGCTCTAGGATTATTACATGTACTTTATCAAAATGCAAAAAGATATATATATATGTAGATAGATATACATATGACAAGAAAAGATACAATCAATTATTTAAATAACTTTTACTTAAAATCATATTTTAACCTAATTCTACAGGAATGCATAATTTTCTTCTATATATAATGGGGATTTATTTCTGTTGGGTTTATTTGCTTCTGTTCCATTAAGTAGTAATTTCCCTAAGATATTTTCTTCGAATCAAGGATTACAAATCCAAAATAATGGAAAAATAATAACATGGTATAATACATATTTTTGAAAAAAATTAATGAAATAAGACATGCAACTGTCAAAATATTTTATTATATTTAATTTTTTATATTCTCATTGCACAGAAAAGGTAATACTGACCTCCTTCTGGAGAATCTTCTAATGGGAAAGATTTGATTCTTCCACTTTACCGATTCACTAGGGACTATGCCTGTAAATATATATGTTTATACATGTCTATAGATACACATATATTATATATAAGATACACGTGGAGATCTCATATGAATACTAGGTAAATGATTGTTTTTAAAGGAATAAATACAATGAGAGCACTTTTTTTTACTAATCATTCACAAATTTTTTCCAATTAGTTTTGGGAGTATCCCAGTGTTATCAAAGGGAATTTAGGTATTTGAGAACATCAATCAGTTATTTCATTTCATTATTTAGTTTCAAAGTTAGCTAACAAGATTAACACATTTTCTTTTAACCATGATTATTTGCAATGTACTTGTGTCAGATAGCTATGTTACTATTTCCATATAATCCAGTTTAAAAGCAACAGTCATGTGTTGTTAATATACATTTTCAAATAGGAAACAGCAAAAGTGATGATTGAATTTTGTCATATTATTATCTCTTGTCTTAATACAATAAGCACAAATGTATAGGCCAATGATGGTGAAAATTTTAAAGCTTTCAGTGATACAAACAGCCCACCAGTGCGCATGTGCTACAAGTTCACCACCACTGACATGGGCGATATAATCAAAATATACATAACCATTAGCTTTAACTCTGTCATATATCACAAGTACAAGACAGAGAAATAACTTTCTGTGATACAAAAAATGTAATTACAAATAAAATCATTTTGCAATCATGAATAGCTGGAACTTTCAAATGACAAAGGACAAATGTTGAAAACAGTCTAAAGGTGTTAAGATGAATACAGGAAAAAGAAGATGAGGAGGGGGAAAAACATTTAATGATGAAAGAAATATTATCTCCACTAGACCAAATATTGTAGTGAAAAAATAGTTTGAAATTATCTAAAGATGAATAGCAAACCATGAAAGCAATTTAACAAAAAAGAAAAGGAGGAAACTATGTCATGAAAACTGTTAACATTATGAATAATTCTTCATTCATTTCTGTTATACAGTGAAATGGAATATTCATTTGCTTGAGAAGCTGTCAACCCTACACATCATATTGACAAAGGCTCTTTTCACTTGCTGATTCAGCAAGGTATAGATAAAAGGGTTCAAAAGTGGAGCCACAGAGGTGTTGAGAACTGTGATTCCTTTGGAAATAGATATTCTTTGTTTGATTGATGGTTTCACATACATGAACAAACAGCTGCCATAGGAAAGGGATATGACAATCATGTGAGAAGAACATGTGGAAAACGCCTTTTTCCTCTGACTCGCTGAAGGGATTTTGAAAATTGTTAGGGCAATAAAAGCATAGGATGTTATTACCATTACCAGTGTGACCAAGAGTGTCACCAGAGCTGAGACAAATCCCATCATCTCCAGCAGGTGAGTGTCTGTGCAGGAGATCTGCAGGAGTGGAGTCGTGTCGCAGTAGAAATGGTCCACAATGTTGGAGGCACAGAATTCAAGACTTAGGCCTAAGAGCAGTGATGGAAAGATGACAAAAAAGCCCACAAGCCAACAACTGAGGACAAGCTGTGTGCAGATTTTGCTGTTCATGATGGTCGTGTAATGCAGGGGTTTACAGACGGCCACATAGCGGTCATAGGACATGGCTGCCGGCAAGTAGAACTCTGATGCTCCAAGTAAGAAGGCAAAAAACACTTGAGAGGCACAACTGTCATAGGAAATAGTTCTGTCCCCAGTTGCTATCGCATCTAGAAACTTAGGGATGCACGTGGTAGTATAGGAAATTTCTAAGAAAGAAAAATTCCGAAGGGAAAAATACATGGGAGTCTTAAGATGAACGTCCACCAGGGTGAGTGTGATGATTGTCAGGTTGCCTGCGATGCTGAGCAAATAGGTAAGAAGCAGGAAGGTAAATAACACAACTCTTAATTCTGGTTCATCAGTTAAGCCTGCCAAGATGAACACTGTCACTCTTGTATTGTTTCCCATTACAGTCCTTTGAGTTTATCTGGTCTGAAGAGAAAGGGAAATAAGTAACAGAAATCACTACAGAAAAACCACAGTAATAACTAGGGTGGAAGGTAATGTTAGCAGTGACAGAGCGGTGTGTCAGGAAGAACGTTTGTATTTTCAGAGTATTTGGACACACAGTTAACATATTAATTGCACTGCTAGTGGAGAATAATTTATATAATATAATTGTTCTCCCTTTATTAAAAAAAGTTAAAAGAAATTGAAGCTACTTAAAAACAGGAAAAGATTTTTTATTTCTTAATAATACACGAAAGTTGTGATGATATACCATTTACTTGTTCAATTAAAGAAGTTTAATTGAAGAAAACCAAAGGAAATTCTAATAAAAAAGTGACAGCTGTTACTGGACACACTTCAGTGTGTACTGTGCGCCGAGAGAACAACAATAGCAAATCAACACACACAAACACTCTCTGGCCTAACACGGGGGCCGGGTGGTGGGGGGCAGCACAGCTTTGCATTGTACTCAGCCAATTAAGCGCCAATGCCTGGTTTTTGGCTCATGTACTTTCATGGATGAGATTCAATTTCAAATTAGTGACAGTCAAGCATGGGATGACATTTCATTTATTCTTACTAATATTTCCACTGCTTCAGTCTCTGCTGTCACATCCCTTCTTCCACCCCGCACCACAACAACAAGTAACAAAGAGTCAAATAACCTCAGCGGGCGTAGTCAGGATCTGCAGCTTTCCTCTCTGGCTGTGGTTGTTAGGATGGGCTAATTAAGGTGTGGTGCAATACAGGGATGCAAAAGTGGAGACACATAGCTACAGTTTGAGGAACTCGTGTGACGTGGGCAAAGCGAAGATAAAGCTGGATGGAATCCCAGAGACAAGTAGAACTCTTAGAGCTGGGATGTCACGCTTAACTGAAACTTTAAAATAAGGTTATGTACACATCAGTTAGGAAATAAATATTATAAAGGAGAGAATGTGCGGTAATAAAGTTTCTTTACATTTGCTCCTAGTTCTTTCAGGTCCGTTTTGGTTTGTTGTCTACAGATATTGAACTTCTCTTTCAGGGGCTAAAATTGAGTATTTGCCAGGCTTCAAAAGTATAATGAATCACAGCGCGGCATTGGCACAGGTTGTAGGATGCTGTTTTTCCATATCCTAAGAATATTCAAATGTCTACGTGACATACAACTAAGTAGATCTTAAGATGGTAACAAATAGATAATTCTTCTTATATTCAGCACATTTTAAGACAGCAAACTTAAGAAATAAAAACTGTTTACATTCACACTGCAAGTACACTGGAAATCTAATACTAAGAGTAATGATATCTCTATAAAAAATTCCTAAGTTGATATCAACATCATCTAACAAAAAATGATTATGTTTTCATAATGGTTTTGGCAGTATACAACAATGTTTTCTATCTTTTGGATATCAGCATAATTTTTTGCTATCTGAAAACTACCTTATTTCTAAGAAAACACACAGAGAAACTGGATGCACACTCTTGCTATGTCAGCACTATGGAAGGCTGAGGCAGAAGCCCAGCCTGCATGGCAATGTAGTAATTTGAAGAGACCCTGTCTTTAAAATTAAGAAATAATGATAAAAGCTTCTGTAGGTAAAGCTCATCATGCAGGCCCTGGGCTGGACGCCAGTCCTGAAAGGAAGAAGGAGCAAAGGATGAAAAAAGGAAAGAAATGAAGAAAGAGGGGTTTATTTCAAATAATACTTAGAGAGGTTTCCACAAGGAAATGTAAACTGAGAAGTAGGTCTCAAAGGGAGAAAAAATACTGTGAGATACTCCAAGGAAAGGGAGCAGCTTGAAGGGAGATTAAGTTATGTGCATATGTATAATTTCTTTCTTTAAAAAGTGTAAGCTTCAGTTTTTAAGGCTATGTACATTAATGATGTAAGCAATATATACATACATGAGAGAAAAAATTGCTGTTCGTTTTAATGGAGATTCCTTTAAAATTCCAATAATGTTGAAGCAATCTCTTATAAAAATTTCCCCATTTACACAAACAACTCTAATGACAATTAGACATGTCAGTGTCTAAAATACACAAACCAGAAATTTATCAAGTGTAGTTATTCCTTTGTTCAACGATAATATTTGCAAGTTGACTATCCCCTAAAACAGTGTAAAACTAAAATTTGCATTATATTTCAGGATTATGAATTCAGTTGGTCTAATTGTGATAGGTATTGTGAATATTAGATAAGTATACAAAAGTGTAAGTTTGCAAATCTGAATCATCCTGGTACTCCACAGGTTTTTCACTTTTCTCCCTAAATCACAATCCAGAGGCTAGAGAAAGGAAAGGTTAATGCTTTAATGGAAAAAAGGAGAATAAATACATACTACAATATATCTAGCAGAAAAGACTATCTTTAGCATTTACGAATGTTAATTATTTTCCCCCTCAAAGGAGAATGCCCAAAAAAGTTTACAATACAAACATGTATCCAAGACAAATATATGTATTATGTACCTCCCTCAAAGAGATACAGACACAAGATTATGTAGAGAAAAAACACTTGATTTCGGTATTTAATTCTTTTACTACAACATTGTTCTGAGCACACAGGGACTCCATTCGTTTCTCAACAATTCTCATTCCGTGGCCACATCTTTGTCTGTTTTTGTCTCACCTAGAATTGGCACCCTTGGAAATGGTTCATTACTTCATTAATTGCATGTAGACTAATGTAAGAAAGTTCCCCATTTATTACCATTTATTTCTTTGCATACTGCATCTTTTTCTATGGATCACCCATGCTGCCATATAGAAACAGTTTGTCCTGACCTGTTGAAGTGTTTATACTTTCTGTACCCCAAGCCTAAGGACAATATCCAAAGATAATGAAGACATCTCATGAGAATATGACACTTACGAGCAGCGTTTCCCAAAGGATCACCAGTTTTTATTTCATATCAATGTTCTCCCCTGATATTTTATATTCTAATAAATTATATATATGTGTGTGTGTGTGTGTGTCTGTGTGTGTGTGTGTGTGTACGTATGGAAACTGTTTAAACTATATCTCTAGAGAAATCAGCATATATTGCCCTAATGCATGTTTGCATTTCTATTAGTGGAAAGAAAAATTATTATAATTTGCAGGGGAAGCATCTAAGAAAAACATAGTCATTTAGATTAGACCTTAGCATTGCCTCTGACATCACTTCCCAGCTGAGCGTTTTAGTTTAGGGCTCCCAATTAAGTAACTTGACTTGTATTGTAAACTGAATGCATTTGATCCAATGTGTCTAGTTCTTCAAAGCATCATCTGTATGCAATTGTCAGCCCATTCCACAATTCAGAGTAGAGTGAGAGGATGTCAGGAGGTGTTTGATCTGCAGTATGGATAAGTGCATAGGGGAGCAGGCAGGGGTTGGAGAAGGTCCCCTTCATCTCTGGCAGCCCGTCTGACAGAGCCACCTGGTGACAGATGCCATAGCCAACAGTCACTCAATGCTAAGGTTCTTCAAGTAGTTTGAGACATCTGCACAAGCAGTTTTCTTCTGGAGGAAGATTTTTGGGACAGTTTTTTAAATCAAGAGTCATAAATAATCTGCATGCCTTAGGTATTCTCCCTTTAGTAATAGGGTTTTCCTACCCCACTATCATCATGTTCAGAGTGCCCATTCCACTAACCATATTTTCATACTTTTTGTTTGTTTGTGTTTCCTATCATATCCTTCTCATACCCTTGATCAGTTAAGTGGAGATAAACAGATTTTTATAAAAGTTGACTAAAAGTAAATTTAAATCACTTAGGTCTCTTTGTTCATTTTGGGGGGAGATGATAACAAAATAACTAAAGCTCGTTGTCCTGTAAAAGAAAAAGGCTTATTTGGGCTAATGTGTCAGGAGACATGGAAGTTCAAGACCGAATACCTGCAGTAGTTAGTTGACTCATGCAACTTCAACTCATTACTCAAAGTGGGAAAGAAGAAAGGGGTCAAACTAGTGTAATAACCAGTCACTGAGCTTACACAAAGGCACTGACTCATTCAGGATGGCCCACCCAGTGATCCATCACCTCCCAAAAGTCCCCAGTGATGCACTGGGGAGTTAAGGTGTCAACACTAGAGATTTGGGGGACACACACAGACAATGGCAGCTCCCTGAGTGCAGGTTAGAGGCTAGAAGGCATCTAAGTAGACTGGTCTCCATTTGCTATTAGGAAAAAAGATACATTATTTCTGACAATGATCAAGACACAATCTTGACCTTTCAGGAGAGATTCACATAAGTACTTACCCGCCTTTTTCTTCATCATTAAGCAAGAAGAACACGACCTATTCTTTCTGGAGAGGGCTGTGTTCTTAAACTGCACTGCTTTCCATGGGTGCATGGTCAGGAAGAAATGAGTAAGGTGGAAGTTCTTAGTCCTCTGCCAAACAGCTTGTGTAACAAAAGCTGTCTAAGGCAGATGCTTTTCAGAGCTGAACACAAGACTCTAACTACTTACACGGATGATAAATGCAGAATTCCCTCTACCCGAGTCTTGAAAGTCACTCTTCTGTTCATTTTCTCTATAAATTTGTGTCTTCAAAGTACCATATATGTAGAGTCTTGTAGCATATGATCTTTGAAATCTTTTTCTTTACCAACATGCATTTAACACTCATCATGTATGTCTCAGCATAATTGTTTCTTTTATACTACAGTCTTTAGATATACCACAGATGTCTAGCCCTTCACCCATTGAAGAATATCTGCATTGCTTATTTATTTTGTAATTGTGAATAAAGCATTTATCATTTACCTCTAAGTGCTTGTTATGTGAACATAAGTTTTCCAAAAATTGGTAAATACACAGGCCTCTGATTTGGGGATTGTGTGAAAAGACTTAATTTAGCTCAGTACAAGATTGCCAAATTACTCTCAAAGAAGTCTGTCATTTTGTGTTCTTCCGGGCAATGAATGAGAAATTAAAATAGTAGATTTTTAAATGTTTTATTCCAGTTGCACCATAATGGCCAATATATCTTATACCCAGTTTTTAAGTAAACATTTAGGACTCAAGCTTTCGGACAGAATCACTGGTTTGTCATATTGAATTCCTATTTTTATACCTGATACTTTTTTCTTTTTTTCATGTTTTATTGTGTGAAATATAGATGTTTTTGTTTTTATTTTCATTAGTGTCACCATACTTGTACTTTGGACCTCTATGACTTCTTATGTAAAGGGGAAGTACCATCAAACAAAATAATGTCACCTTTTTGACAAATTGATATGCTAATTACACTGATCTGATTAGTATATCATTAAAATTGTATATAAGTATTGAAGTATCATTTTCAATGCCATCAATATGTAAAATTACCTCAATTAAAAGATATATATTTATAAACTACTTCCAAAAATAAAACTACAGTAAATTTAATGCCAACAATATATATTGATTTACTGTTCTTTAAAAAAATCCCTTTCTGACCATCTCTATCTTTTAAAAGGTATATTTAGACCTGTCCCATTTGTTATGAATTGCAATATTATGCCCATTGATTCATATCTACCATGTTGTAAAAGTACTCTAATAATTAGATTTTGTAAGCAAATTCACTAGTTACTGTCCCAAAGACTCCTACTTCTTAGAGAGTAGCAAGAATCATCTGCATGCCAATCACAAGTAACAGGAATTCATATATTTCCATCTATTGTATCCTGAGATTCTGTTTATGTCTACCATGTGGTGGTTACTGGTTCTATGGGTCTCGTAGAAAAGAACATATTCACATGTAACAAGTTATGTAAAATGGGCTTGTTACTTAAAGATAGGCAGCAGGGCAAAGGAGAAGCTTCCAGTCCATTGGCAGCTGATCTCCCAAGGAGTCTTCCCAAGCTGGATAGTCTAATCTACATGTCACCTACGTTGTACATTAGCTGAGAGTCCCAAAAAGATGGTCTGTACTTGATCATGTATCTCAGTCTCCAACTCACATACTGGGCAAAGCTTGGAAAGATATGCTGCGTCAAGGGAGAGAGGAACATGACCCTGTCTGCCCTGCGAATTTCTTCCCTATCACAAGATATTGCTTTCGCTAGTTAGGGAAAGTATAAGCCCAGGGCTAAAAGGCAGATTTTATATTGACAATTGACAGTTTTAATTCAGATGTACAAGTAATAAAGGGGGGGGGGATTAGTTCAAGGCTAATTAGAGAATTGGCCTGCCAATATGATCTTCTTGGATTCTTCTTTTCCTATCTTATTTCACTTTTGTATTTTGTTTGATCCCATTTTGCCACTTTTCTAATTTTTCTTCTTTATTTAAATGTGGTAGTGTTTGTCCTAGACCTTCTAATAGACAATTTAAGTTAATCAGACTCCATGTTCAAGTAATACTGTGCAGTATCATCTGCACAGTGTGGTCATTTAACCACAACCCTCACAATATTCGCGATTCCTGTCCCCCAACACTTGGAACATTGTTGATCTAATTTCTGCTACTGTGAGATAATACAGAATTCCTCATCATATTGTGCTTCACTTATAGCAGTGTCACTGTAGCTCAGGTTTATATATATATATATATATATATATATATATATATATATATACAGTACTACAGAAGAGCATCCGTCCATTCAGCAAGGGGTCCTCTCATGGCTTAATAACTTCTTACAATGTGCACCCCTAAATAGCTTCAAAATGACAATTAAATTTGAACAACAGTTTGGAACAGATGTGCAAATCATAGGTAAGTCATTCTTTTTACATATATGAATACAATCTTGGCCAATCACTCTTGCTATGATTTCTTTAAACAAACGATACTGCTTTATATAATTTAAAACAAAAGCAAATAATAATTTTAACTTGACATGTATTTTTCATTGCTTTACCTTTATTTACATAGATAATATTTTTCACATACCTATTTTTCTCCTCCTTGAGAAACATTAAAAACAAATTCAGAGCCTGTGTACTGGAGATTGCTTCAAGTTGTTCCTTCGAGCAAGTACTTGTGCAAATTAGTCTTGAGGGTCCACTTCGCTGAATCAAGAGACCCACGGAGAGATGTTGGGGTTTTGAGCAACTAATCTCTTCAATGACTCAACCCATGGACAAATTCATAACTGAATGGGCTATTAAAATGGAGGCTGTAGCAGAGAAGATAGGTTACAGTGTGTGAATTTAGAGTTCATGCCTAGGCCCTGGCTCCTTCCTGGGCTCTGTTCCTGTTCTCTGTGCTTCCTGACCACTGTAAATTAAACAACTTTCCTTGACCAAATCCTTAGACCAGGACATTTATGCCTCAGAGCCAGTGGACTATGACCTTGAAACCATGACCCCAAATAAGTCTCTGCTCCTTTAAATGGTGGGAGGTCAGGTGTTTTATCCTAACAATAGAAAGTTGATCAGTACAGTATGTATTTCTCCTTCATCTCTACAAAATAGTTTTACTGCATAAAAAATACTTGTTGATGTATCTTCTCTTTCAACTTTTAAATATGGTATTATAAATTCTTCTGCTTTTATGGTTTCCAGTGAGATATCAGTAAGTTCCTCTATATGTCAAAGGGGTTTTTTCTGACTCTCTTCAATATTCCGTCTTTGTCTCTGTCTTCATACCATCTGAACATTCTATGCTTCCTTGTGAGATATTGCGTGCTGCTTTTGCATTGTTTGCTCCTTATTGTGTTAAGTGTTCTTTGAGTTTTCTGGATCTGTTTTTTGCTGTCTGTCATTAATTTTTGGAGGTAAAAGCCAGTAAAAGTTCAAATAATTATTCATTGGATGCTATGTTTGAAATTTCACATTTCAGTATTTTAATCTGTAAAGTCCTATTAGCCTATTTTTAAATGTAATGATTTTTTTCATCAACCATGTCCAGGTAATTCATGATGGGTTTATCATTGACATCATTTGTTACTAACAGTATTTTTAATTTCAAGCATAGTTTTACTTTTATAATTTTCATTTCTGTGAATAAAATGTTCTCCAATATTGTCAACTCATACTATTATAACTCATAAGATAACAGTTATTTAAAATTGTCTACCTAGTAATTTCAGTATCTATATCCTATATGTGATTGCTTTAAATAGTTATTTTCTCTTTTTGGACGTCTTTGTATTTTTGTCATGCTTATAGCTTTAGAAAACTATGTAAAACAAGAGAAATGAGCCAAACAAGCCTTTAATGTAAGAGTTTTTGTTAGGTTTGCTGAAACTTGAGCTGTGTTTAATGACAGAAGCCTCTATTTCCTCTAATCTCCTTCATACCTGCTGAGTTTGTGTTTTATAAGAACAGATGAAAAGAGTCTGTGACATACAGCTGTTTCCAACTACAATCCATGCTATTATACTGGGTTACTAGCGGTGTGGTGTATGAAGTGACACGGAGCGTGTTTTCTATTCTTCCAAATAAGTCTTGGACATTTACTGGGCCTGTGACCCTGGGCTGGGACCTTGAGTCCTATTTATTCAATGAAATTCTTCCCTTCCCTATCGTATGCCACTTTCCTGGCTGTAATGCTCCCCAATCTATTTTCTTGCTATATTTAACACCATAGTCTGTGAGGCAAGATAAATAGATAACAGCTGATAAACTGAGAAGATGTTTATCTTCAAAATGAGACAAGAGGCTTCAACAAGTTTTCTCCATAAGGAATGGATCCTACATGATAATTACCCTTCTCCTTACTGTACATGCCACTCATGAGTGGGTAGTTCTCAAATATTCACATAAATGCATTTGTATTTACTTCAGGTAAATTTCATTAAAATGTTGTGGCTACCTTACATTTCAGGGAATTTTCCCATTTCTATACCAGGAACAATGAAAATTAGTTTTTAAATGCTCATATTATGTTATTCCCGCAACAGCTTCTGTTCCAGATGAGCAGATCTTGACTAAGACCCTGGATATCTTTGCTTCATATTTCAGGAGGGTATTTTTGTATGGTAGTCTTAGTTTTCTTGTAGAGAGAAAACCAGTCACTGATTTCAGTTTCCTGAAGTTTTCCATACCAAGCACAGAAGTAACAACTTTCCACCTGTACGTGTTGCAGTTAGAATGGAAAGACTCCAGCACACTTGGTTTTCATTTCAAGCCAGAGAGCTGCTGTGGGGTGACTTAATAAACTTTCTGTGAGTTTCTAAACCCCAAAGCCCGGTGCCAGATAGGAGAGGCCCTGGGTCAGACTTCTACCACCTGAAGGAGTTGGAAACAGCTGAGACACTGCTCTTGGTGTAATTTCACGTGGCTGCTGATCTCAGCTTCATTAATAAGAAAGCAAAGTGGCGTAGTCTCTTCTCCCCTTTATTCAAACCTTGAACAATAAAATCACGGCTGGAATTTGGGGAGTCCATCAAATTCTAACCTCACCTATGGAGCACTTTTAAGAAACCTGTTTTAGAAAAGTCACTTCTCTGTCAACGTTTTATCTTTTAAAACTGTCAAGAACTAACATGCATAGCTTAGCCAGCCAGTCTGAAAACTTCTGGAGGAAATTCTAGACTTCTGAGGCTCGGAAAATAGATGCTCCTTCTCAACGTATACAGCAGATGAGAGGAGCTTTGGGCTTGCATTATCTCCTCTCGCTCTCAGCGCACAGTGTGGGAATGAGGAGAGGCCCGCACAGACGCTGCTACACAGGAGGCTTGTGTCACACACAAGGAACCTCAAGCATAGGGCCTTCCAATACTTTATTTTTATTTATTTATTTATTTATTCATTTATTTTTGCGGTACTGGGGATTGAACTCAGGACCCTGCGCTTGCTAGGCAAGCGCTTATTCCACTGAGCTATATCCCCAGCCTCCCTTCCAATACCTTAAAGAGGCTGACAGAATCTCACCAGGTATTGCCATTCTGATAGATGTTACTTTTATAATCTTGTTGAAAAAACAGCCCTGCTTCTTCCCTAAAGAGAAACTTTTATCTTCCAACCTGAATCGGATAGAAAGAACTTTCAGAAAATAATACAAAACAAGAGACATTGAAAGGTGTAGAAATACTACAGACAGTTTCAGCCCAAACAGTTGTGGTTGAAAGATTTGTTACCACCGTGGTTTCGTGAGTCAGAACTTTAAGGAGGAACATATGAACTTAGTCATTTCACCTTGCAGCAGCTTAAGTCTGTGACCATGAAAAGATGGAACATTAAAGTTCACTGCTTTAAGTATTACCACTTGGAAAGAAATTTAGGTAAATTCTAACCTTAAATAAGTTGTACTGGATAGAAACCAATATTTCAAAGGTAAGAAATATAAGTAGTGCAAGTGCCCTAACACAAGCAGGCTGTTTTTAATTACCCCAAAGAGCTAAAAAAAGAAAATTCAAACATGTCACCTTTCATTCTTAGCTTGAGTCATAGAAAAATGATAGATGCTCCTGGCATTACGTCAGAATTTATAATAGTGCACTCACTAAGTCAATAACGTGATATTCAGTTCTGGCATTTTCTCAACTATCTTCAGTAAATGGGCCACAGTTGGAGAGACAAATGCAGTAGAAGTTGCTGTCTGATTCAGCTGATGGGATCACTGTTATCTTGTAACATTGATCTGTGGAAGGAAAGGTGAATTACTGAGTTGAATGGGGATGAGGAATTAATCTTTGTTCATACATCTCTTTCTTAGGTTTTTCATGGTACTAAGCCCTGTAGTTTTAACAGGAAACATAAATCTTTAGATTTATTATTAGTTAGTTAGAGAACTCTTGGCTTTCCCATGACAAATCCTATCATTGTCCTAAATAAATTTGGAATTTTTAAAGGTACGCATATTCCAATTTTCCCTGTATTTTATATATATATATATATATATATATATATATATATAACTTGACAAGCATTATAAATTATGGTCTTTCCCTAGCTGATGTACTGTACATAAATCTGAAAATACAAACTGTTGTTATATTTTTTTGAAGAAAAGGTACATATGTGTTTTAAAATGAGAATCCATCAGAATGATAATAATCAGGTTGTCAGTTACTCTTAAACCATATGTCAGAAATAAAAATACAAAAACCAAAATTTATAGTTGTAGGTCATCTATACATCCCAACAAGATGAATGTTGCTATTGCTGTGTGATTTCCCATGACTATTTTTGATGTTTCAGTCAACCTGCATATGAAAAGTCAAGATATCAAGAGAGAAGTAAGGAACTAAGAAATAAAACAGAGAGACATATAAACTTTAATAGTAAGAATCTATTTGATAGAGATTTACCTCTCTACTTCCTATGATCAATATTTTGGTTTTCACTTCATTATATGTTGGAATTTCATATAAAAAAAACCATGTGATATTCAAGCTTGTGGGTCTGGCTTCTTTCACTCAACATTATATTGTCAAGGTACATCCCTTTTCCTACAACCAACTCAACTGTGTCTTTTACGGCAGAGGAGTACAACACTGGGGATAAAGGCCACATGTTCTTTACTCATCCATCTGTTCATGGACATATAAGCTGCTTTCAAGATTTAACTATTATGTATTCTGCTGCTATAAACATGAGTGTGTGTGTATCACTGTAATAAATGTCTTTACCTCTGTTAAGAAGACACTTAGAAGAGGAAAAGCTGAGACAGAGGGAGTGGACAGGTTGTGGAGAAGAATGGAAAGGAATAAGAATTGAGATGAGCTATGTACAGGCACCAATTCATGATGAGGAATGTAAACATTATGACAACAAAGATGTATTAATAAAAATTAATTTTGAATAATTGATTTATTTAAAATTAATCTTAATTCTATTAAAAAAGAATGAAATAAGCTTTAAGGATGTCAAAGAAACCAGAGACAAGGATCAGGAGAAAATAAAACTGAAAACACATTAGACAAGAGGGAAATAAATTAAATGAAAACATAGTTTTTAAAAGATCAGTGACAGCAGGGCTGGGGATATAGCTCAGTGGAATAAGCGCTTTCCTAGCAAGCGCAGGGTCCTGAGTTCGATCCCCAGTACCACAAAAAAAATAAAAATAAAAAAAAATAAAAGATCAGTGACACTGGTAACTTTCTAATTAGGTTGACAAAACAAATCACAAGAAGAAAGAAAGTGCACATATCAGCAAGAACAAGGATTAGACTGAGGAAATTCCCAGAGACCTGTCCTCAGGAAAATGTAAAACAAAACTCCCATAGGATGTCTAAACCAATAGAATGGGTGTTAATAAAATAAATTCTAGTGGGTATGTAAAATAATTTTTTCTTTTTCTTTCTTTCTATCTTTCTTTCTTTTTTTCTTTGTTTCTTCAAAGTCAGTAATGAAAGTAAAAGGACAATTTACATATTGCAGACACCAAACCAAGAGCTAACTAAAGCACCTGGCAGTTAGGGTAGCTCTTTTGGACAAAGGCAGATTCATTAACAGCACCAAGGTCAAGACGCATCAGCAAACTAACAAATCATTCCCAAAAATAATGATCCAAAGAACATTTATATTTTATTCATTGTATTCAAGATTTTATTTTTAATGAAAATTAGCAATAGAAAATTTTTTATATGTTTGCTGCTCATTCCTATTGAATACAAATTGTCATTTGCCTGTTTTAGGGCAAAAATATTGCAGAATCTTTCTCTTTTCCAAAATATTTGTATGTCTGTAACATCTCTACTTATTAGTCTTCTCAGTTAGAAATTCTATATCACAATTTTATATTTAACATTAGTTATAATAGTATTGATACAGACAAAAATTGGTCAATAAATCATAACTATATTCTTCTATTATATTTTAATTTATTAGTACTATTAGAACATTTCTACTGAACTAAATTGTATATAATTTGCTCATATTTTCTTCCAATAATTGCATTGCTCATTTTTTTACATTTAACATTTGTACTTCATATGAATTATGATTTGACATAAGTGAAGAGGATATCAATAAATAATCAAATATTATTTTATGCTTTTGCCTCAGATTTGAATATTCTTTTAGAATATGCCATTTTGGAAGGAGAAAAGGGAGTCATATTTAATCTTAAAAGGCAGAAAGAAGGGAGCCACATTCTTAAAAGCAAAAAAGAAGATAACTTTTCCCATCTCAATTTCATTTCATATTTATATTATCTTATTTATATCTTCACTGGATAAGAAAAGAAAATGAATTCCTGCCATTTAATTTTCTATTACCTGATGTTTAGTATTATATCCAATATAGACCAATAGAGAAAAGAGGAAAAAGGTGTCATGACCAATGGAACTCGACTTAGATAAAGCTATTGTCAGGGAAACATGGTAGAACAACAAAAGGGAGCTTGTGGGGGGGTTGTGATAGGACAGAGGTGATTAAACTCATTGAGTGTATAGAGGAATTAAAAGGCAAAATGAAAGCTTATCAAAAAGCATGACGTCACCATAAAGGGACTTCCGCTGGACACATGTGAGATAAACAGACAACCCTACAGAAAACAGAGTAATCTGTGAAAATCTACCATCTACGTGCCTGGCTTGAAGTATACATGTGTTTGACGTGAAAGATTAAAGAGATTGATGACAGTGAGAATAAGGAAATATGACACACCCAGAAGTTTAATCCGACAGTATCATAGAGAGGAAAACATGAAATGATTAGAAACTGGTGAAGTATCTCTGTAATTTGTCTTTCCTTTCCATTTGATTCATCAAGACTTGTTTGAGAGAAACGCAACCCTTTTCATAACGTCACTGAAAGCTTGTTTCACTTGCTGGTTCCTCAAGGTGTAAATGAAGGGATTTAACAGGGGCGCAACTGAAGTGTCCAGCAGTGAAACTCCTTTGTTGATGGCCACAGCTTCCTTTGCCGACGGCTTGAGGTAGATGAAGATGCAGCTGCCGTAGGCGATGGAAGCCACTATCAGGTGGGAGGAGCAAGTGGAAAAGGCCTTTGTCCTTTGCTGTGCAGATCGTAGTCTCAGAACGGTCCTGATGATGTGTGTGTAGGACAGAACCACACAGAAGAGGGTCATAAGCAGAACAAACACTGCTCCAAGTATAATCATTTGTTCTATGACCCATGTGTCTGAGTAAGAGGTTTTGAGGAAGGGACTTGCATCACAGCTGAAATGATCTATGGTATTGGACTCACAGCATTCAAGCTTGAAGATCAAGCTAAACGGTGGGACCATAATCACCAGGACACTTCCCCAACAAGACAGGACTAATAGAGTACACGCCCTATTGCTCATGATGCTCATGTAGTGAAGCGGTTTACAGATGGCCACATAACGGTCATAGGACATGGCTGCCAGGAGAAAAAATTCTACTGCTCCAAAGAGAATAAAAAAGAACATTTGACATATACAAGCATCGTAGGTGATAGTATTGTCCGCAGTCGATAAACTGTATAGGAATCTGGGAATACAGGCAGAGGTAAATGAAATTTCTAAGAAGGAAAAATTTCTCAGGAAAAAGTACATAGGTGTTTTAAGGCGGACGTCCACCAGTGTGAGAGCAATTATAGCGAGATTCCCAGTGACACTCAAAATGTACGTGAGAAATAGAAAGATAAAAATCAGAACTTGTAGTTGTGGGTCATCTGTCAGCCCCAGCAAGATGAATACTGTTATTTCTGTGTGATTTCTCATCATTCAGTCTTGATATTTAACTGCATATAAGAATCAAGAATTTTAAAAAATGATACATATTCAAATTTCATAGCAAAAGGCTGTGCAAGTAGAAATTATGCAAACCAGCCTGTATTTATTTTCTCCCTGTGCATCAGAATTGATATCGCAACTACACCAACAGCCTTACTGAATTTTACATGCATGAGCAGTGCAGAATTCCTTAGAACATAATGTTATTTTATAAAAATCTAACTTTTTCTGTAATCATTTATTGTGCCTAAAAATTTACAGAACTATTTGATTGTAATTCCTTGCATGGATTTGGACTTAAAATTGGTTATGGAAAGGTGTTATTACCTGCATTGTTAAAAGTTCTTTGCTCAAAACCAGCTCTGCATGTGGGATATACACGGGGGTTTAAAACACATAAATTGTCTCCATGACTTGTATTTAAGGATTCATCTCAGGGTATGATTCATTTCTCCTGGAAGAGAACCAATGACAGATACCATGTCCTAATACTGGAGAGTATAGTATTATGGGATGGTTGATGTACAACTGCACTATCTACAGTGTGATTAAATTTAATGCTGGGGATACTGAAGGAATATAGTTTCATATATTTTATTTTATATTCAGTTATTTGATTGGAGCCATTTTAAAGCTCCAGAACCTAATCTGCATTTAAAAATATTAAACAGAGCATTCTAAAAGTTTTCTGTTTTCGTGAGTTTTTACAATCAGTGTGGGTTTTGTTTTAGCATATTTATCCATACACATAATGTACTTCGATCATTTTTACCAATTCAGGAGACCCTTCTGCTCTCCTCCCACTTCTCTTTATTAAGGTCTTATTATCTAACAGTCTCTTTTCTACTTTTATTTCAACTCTTATACTTTTAAATTTTTTGAAGTCCACCCAAGGTGAAAAGTGATATTTAACTTTCTGAGTCTATTTTTGTTCCACTTAATAGAGTGATTTCCAGTTCCATGTATTTTCCTGCAAATGACAAGTATTATTCTTTATGACTGAGTGATATTCTATTGTGTATACATGCCATAATTTTTAAGGTTTTCAATTCATTCAGATAATTAATATCTCCTTCTCAACTTAACTGCAGTCTTCACTTTCAACTCCCTATAACTTTTCTGGAATCTAAGAGGATTTCATTTCTGTTGAAGCCCCTGGCACACTTTCATTTCCTCTTGCTTGGAATTGCCACAGCACTAAAAAAATGTCAATCATTTTCTTACCGGTTCGCCTCCCATCATTCCAATTTTCCTCCTGGACTTATAACTACTTTTCTTGTATCTTTACCTTCTCCCTTCTCTATTTATATGTGACGTAGAGATGTTCCTCTATATTCTAACCTCAGATTTCTTGTCTTCTGTTTTTCATTCTTCTCATTCTATATTCCACACGGGTGATTAGGTTTAGTTCCATGGATTTATCACTTATAAGATGTATTCCAAGACCATGTCACTTCCCTATGAAAAGCATTGCTAAGCATAGAAATCAGCCCTTGATCTCTGAAGAAGAGTTACCCCAGGGCCTTGAGAAGATGCCAAAATTTTCCAGTGCCCCATACATTGTTCATATTACAAGTTCAATATCTCACTGAAATATCAATTTCCACATCTTCTAAGTGAAGACATTTCCCCTCCTAACAATGCTGTCTTCTGGTATTATTTCTTGACATTGTACGCTCTTGTTTAGCCTACACATCTCTCTATGGAAAACATATTACTCTAGTTTTCCTCTTTATCACATGAAATTTTCTTACCTTTCTTTATACATTGCCTTGAGGTCCACCCACGCTGAGGACTTGCTAATTCTCCATGTGTTTTCTGGCTCTCTCTTCTGATCAGGGTAACCTTTTGACTGACTGAAGCCTATTAGCCCATCAAGCTTCCCTTAGCTGCTAGATCCTTCAGGACATCTGCATTTGTCTATGCAAATGTAAAGCCATGCTCATATGTTCTTTCAAATCTCCATTACTCATGCATATATCACACTGTACTATTCTCTGCAGTATAATTACGTATGTTCTATATTACAGTTTTCTCCAGAGTAGAGATGCTGCTGAGAAAACACACCGAACACTCACAATTTCAGAGGCTGTAGTCCATGGTCAGGTGTCTGCAAAGCAGTAATATTATGGAGAAAAGCTTGGTAGAGGAATATTGCTCACCTCCTGGTGGGCAGAAGGCGAGAAGACTGGAAAACGCACCAGGTAAGGGGTCCATCCCCCAGAGGGACACCCCCAGTGACCCGTCCACTTGAAATGGCCCCACCACCCACAAGCACATTCAACTATGAATATCAGTGGTTTTCTGCATTCATATTGATAACTAAACTGTATTCATACAGTAGACTCTAGATTTCCTTGTATGTGGCTTACTTAAACTGTTTAGAGAGTCTAGACAAGAAGCAAAACAGACTTGCTATATACAGCACTGAGACTAAACTTTATTACTTAATGTCTGTTCTAGTCAGTTGTTGGTTTAAAGTTCTCAGTCTCATATTGTTCATATATTTGCAAAGACTGTCTTAAGCAAAGTACCTAAATATTACCCATTGTAAACTTAACAATTCTTCCCTTTCTAGAGGTGGATGCTTTGATTTTTAGTCTATGAACTGCTTCTCCCTTTACCCTTAATACATAAATTCCTTATTGGTGGCATCATTTGTGTTCTTGTGTCGGAAAACCTCTTTCCTGATCACCTCTTCTTAGTTGGATGCTCAGGAGCTTTGTGGCTTTTTTTTTAAATTGTTTTCCATATATTATTTCTTGATATATGTACTTTCTTCACTTTCTGCTTTTCTTTCTTTTCTCAAGACTGAAACCCTCTATCGTATATACCAGGATTTATTATCTTTTTCAGGGCTTTGAATTCCCTAAGTTTATTAAAGTTTTCATTGACTCATTCAAACAGTACAAATAGGCACACTCACGACGTTCAAGAGTATTGTGACATCGTTAAGATGATTAGGCCTTCAGGATCTCTGAAAACTGAAGTGTCAGAAAGGGGACTTTGATCTTTTCCCGTTATATCATACAGATACATTCATATGTTTAATATTTTAAATGAATATCTTAATGTATCCTTCTGTATTAGTTTAAAATTATCTTACATTTCACTGTTTTAAGTCTAGAGAAAATTCTAGAGAAAAATTACAGCTAATAGTTTTACCATGCTATGCCAGGAAAATTAAACACCGTACCCTGGCATGCCGTACATTCCTATAATCCTAGCACTTGGAAAGCTAGTGAAGGGGAATCTCCAGGAGATGGAGACCATCCTAGGCTGCATAGTGAGCTCATGGTCAGCATAAGTGATGTAGCAAGACATTATCCCAAAAATAAAGTAAATATCCTTTTCAATTCTATCATTGTAGATAAGATGGAGTTTCTGGTTCTTTGTTTAATTTAGTAGTTCACTGTATGTTAGTATTCCTTTCTCTCATATGAAAACTCCTAGTTTCTGTTAATATAACTTGACAATTAGTTAAGCAGTTTTTTTGTATTTATGATATTAAATATATTCAACTCTATATACAGCTCAGGTGGTCTTTTACTGTCGAGTCCTTTGTACGACTGAAAAATCTATCTCTTTGAGTAAGACTTCTAGAGGGCTAGAACTTTATGGAGGTAAAGTTCATAGGGACATTTTGTAAAAAATAAATTAATAAAACTACTTTTGTAAGGAAAAAATATCATTACATATCTACAGCTTGACCTAGACACAGAGCCTGCACAACTCAATGGCTAAAAACAAGTGATTCAATTATAAAAACGCAAAGTACTTGGACAGACAGTTCTTCAAACAAGAATACAAATATCTAATAGGATTATATATAATATATGTGATATATATATCATATATGGTATATATATGATATATATATATATATATATATATATGCTCATGATCAAAAATTGTTTGGGAAATGCAAAGAAACAACAATAAGATATCACCTCATAACCATTAGAATTGCTAGTAAAGGCCGTGTGTGTGTGTGTGTGTGTGTGTGTGTGTGTGTGTGTGTGAGTGAGGATGCAGAGGAATCTGAACCCATGCACACTGTTGGTAGTAATGTACCATGCTGTGTAATTACTGTAGAAAACAAGGCAAAGTTACTCAGGAATACTAGTGATAAAACTAATATGAGATCTAGCAATCGACTTCCGGATGTACAGCCAAAGAATAGAAATAAGAATCTCAAAGAAATAGCTACATTTGCACGTTTATTGCGCCTGAGTCACAATAACGAAAATATGGAAACAACCTAAAAGTCTATGCAAAGATAAATGAATAAAACCTGTGCCATTTGTTGTGGTATTATTCAATCTTGCAATATGCACCAGCATTCCTGAACCTGGAACACGCTCTACAAGGTAAAATGAATCAATGACAGAAGGACAAAGACTGTGTGCCTCCACCTATACGAAATGTCTAAAGCAGACGTACTGACAGAAGCGCAAAGTCATGAGCGGTGTTTGCCAGAGGCTGGAAGCATGTGGAAATGCAGAGTTGCTCAATGACTAGGAAACATCAGTGTGGAAATGGGCTCATCTAGAGACCTATTGTACAGCACGGTTGTTACACTCAGTGCTGTCCTTGACACTGAATAAACTTAAGAGTGTAATATGATGTAAAGTGTTTCCTCTAAAAAAAAAAGCATGGTGAAGATAAGAACAAAAATTCAGGCTAAAAAGAAATATAAGGAAACTTTCAGAGAGGACGGACCTATTTGCTGCATTGAGTGTTCTGATGCATTTATGGGAGTATGCATATGTGCAAGCTCATCAAACTGAATACATAAAATGTGTTAAGTTTTTGTGTAGAATTTCCCAAAGCTTTCCTAACTGTCTGAGTGAAGGTGTGCATATTTTCCTACATTAGGTGGGCCCTGTCCTCTCAGAAATGTAGTCACAAATGCAGGCTAGGCAAAGTTGTGACAAAGTGATGTTCATTTTATAATCTTCACTCTCCATAATCACCTTCAAGCTTTAAACTTCCTTTTCTCTGACTCCCAATGTGAACTGGGTGCCTGCATGTACTGTAGAATCCACCACTCTTGATATTCACTTGGCTCCTCTCTTGCCAAGAAATGAAGTGCTCTGAATTTGTCAATCCCTCCTCCCTCTGACTAATGCAAGGTGGTGGATGGCTGGGAGACTTCAAGCCTTCTTCCTTCCATATCTCCAGGCTCTGCAGTTTTTACCATATTACCGCCAACTCTCAACAATCCTCCTGACTCAGCTTCCTAAGTGCTGAAAAGAACATCTAACAAATTGCATGTCAGATCTTGTCTCCATCTGGCTCTTGATAGATAAGACATAAGCTATTTTAAACGGAACTATTTTATTTACTGTCAGCTTTTTGCCTAGACGCCAGGCTTATCTCTATCCCATAAAAATCATTTAATTTATACTAACATTCTCCCTATAATTTTATATGATACTCAAAGTTCATTTAAAATCATCTTCAGAAATACTTTCATTTAATTAGGTTATTTAATGTATGCAATTCTCTGAGTTAGAATTAGCAAAGATATTTGGCACAAATATTTCTGGGAATCAGAATAGAACTAATGCCTTTTCACGTGGACATAGGGGAATGAGGTCACGTGCTAGAGGAGAGATTAGAATCTATGATGATTCTAACATGATCACCAATAGCTTCATATGCGTATTTATGTGTGAGAAATCACCTAGGCCAATAAAGAATCTTGTTGCTTAACACTGACATCGCTATCTGCATACCACACTGGTGCTGTTCCTTGTGCCAAAACACACGAACTTATTTCTATACTCGTATTATGTTTTAGGTTGACTAAAGTATTTATTAGCTTCTCTTACTAGTATTTCTGGTATTCTTTTGCAGAGCCTGTCTCTGAGAATTATATGTATTTTTCAGCAAAAGGAAAAGACTGTTTTCTTTCATGGAGTAGTAGGTACTCCCAGTCCACAGCCAGCGTTATTTATAATCGTGCCGATGAACATACGTGCTGTCTACAAACAGTCTCTAGGGTTTTTGCTGTTTCCTCACCATCATTTGGAATTGTGTTTCCCCGTGAGATAACAATTAGTTTGTTATAGCAATCATGGTCTTTTACCCAGTTTACTGTTTGCAAATTCATGTAAATAACATGAATCCTCTGCATTTAGACAAGTGGATGTTTCCTTCCCACGGACATGCACCTTATAAAATCCCATGAGATAATATGACATCCCTAACGTGCTCTCAAGGGACTTTTCTGTGTGTAAAATCCAACGTGATGGTGGAGACTTTGCATAAAGAAGATGAAGATAAGCACAAAGCATAATGGCTAATGTTATACCGGGGCAGCCTATGAGACTCTCAAGGTTTTAAATGAAAACATTAAAACAAGATATTACCGTTGACTAGCATCCTACATTCTCAAAAAAAGAGACCCCCTTTCCCCGCTCTCCCTCTGCAAGGCTGTTAGGCTAATCAACAGTTTATCATAGGGGAAAAATCAGAACCTTCATTCTCAAGTTGTCAGATTTTTCATATGCTTCCAGTCCTCTTTGTTGTCCCGTTCTGACTTCATGAGGTGAAATCAATGACTCAGTGGTTCTCTTCTACACAAGTAAAACTGTGTGCTAACAGTTTTTTATAACTACTTTGATCTTATTTTACTAAGAACTAATTTTCTCTCAAATATTTCAGGGGCCAAAGTCCAAGGAGTAGAACAAGTTCTGAAGTAGCTCAAACTTGAGATGACTTCTATCATCTCATTTTCCTTATTCTCCCTCTTTCGATGCACTGTAAGCAGAAACGGTCTTAGTGAAAGTCTCCTCAGCCCTGGCAATCACATACAGCACTATATATTCTGAAGATGAACTAGGAAGCCTTTCACAGAGAGGAATTTGTCTCACTTAGATATCAAGGAGACAATTTTGTTGAACAGGTAAAAGAAGTATTTCTGCCTAAATTTTCATCACAGGTATTATTTACAATTTAGAAAACACATTGACATTTTATGCAATGTAATATTTCATAAATTCCATGGATTTGGAAGGTGTACCTCTGCATGGATTTTATACATTGAATTTTTAACTACAAATTCCTGCCAGTGTGTGGCTACACACAAATGCATACCCTGGATATGAGGTCATTCTTTCCAAAGCACTGCTAAGTAATTTAAAAACATGCTCACCACAATTTTTAGCAGTAATAAGTTGAAAGAAGCTTAAGAAAAGTACATGGAAATACGCAAATAAATACCTTTTCCCCTTATCTCTAAAAAAACCCAGATAAGCCTTACATCTTCTGTAGAGTACTTACTCTGTGGGTATTTTTCATGATGTCGCTTGGCCACTCCTTAGTTGATTGAACTGTGTTAAGAGCAATGGCTCTTGAACTGCATTAGCATTGTCTAAATTTCATCAGCTGATGTTCCTTGAGTTCTTCTAGTTTCCCACTATATTTTTGTACCTTTAAAGAGTCTTAATATAGACTTTGAAAAAATATTTGTAGCATTTCTGTCATGATAATAAGAAAATCCATTGTGAGGGAGGAAAGCAAAATAATTTTCTTTGGACTCTGAAGGTAAGCCGGTCTAGTTTTTCTGAGCTGAGAGTTAATGTTTCTAGACCAAAATTCATGAAATTTATGTTTTTTGTTCTGGATACCTAGGATTACTTGGATAAGCAAGGTATTCTTAGTGACCAGATTCGAATATCACACTAATGAACCTTTAGAAAGAATATTACTAATTAACTTTAGAAAGAAAATAAAAATTGTCATCAGGAGAGATGTTATCCTTTGAGACAGTGAGACAGAAAGTTAGCATCACATAGAGACAAGTGCTCCTCCAAAGGGGAAAAATTAGCAAAAATCTGAATCAGTTCTCTGGTGTATTTGCTAACAGTATAATATGCTTTTAATAAAATGTTTGGTTTAACCTAATCCCCCATAATGGAATATTTAGTAAAGTAGCTATTGTATATGAAAATTCATATTAACCAATATTACTACATATACTGGCTTATTACAAAATCAATTCATATTTTTGTTAATCACTGCAGAAGTTATCTGCATTTGAAGAACAGGAGAAAATATAGAAGTCAGACCTATCATTTATTCTGTATGCAGAAAATGTCTTATGATGTCATTACTACATGGATGACTTTGAGAAAAATTCATATAATTAAAAAGCACTATTTTAATGGAGTCTTTCTTTGAAATGCCTGTCCCTAACATTTAAAGAATTATATATGAAATAATCATGGTGAATGTTTTCAAAATATACAAAGTTACAGAAAGGAAGTTTGGTCAGAAAATTTTTTAACTTGAGTGGGAATGCCCAGCTCATTTGAGTCAGCATGGTTGTTGGAAGAGCATGAAAGAACAGGGGGAAGGATTTCAGCAGATCTTCCTTGGAAGGTCTCCCATCATGGATTCTGACACAGACTTGCATGGAATATTGCCTTGGGCTCCAACCCTGGAGTGGATACTCCGGGTCTCCAGGTCATAAAACAGACCTCTGAGTCTTGTACATCTGACTCTAGTAAGCAATAACTACTACACCGACAATAACAAAGTGAAATGAAAATCAGTTTTCATACAAATGTCAATAATAGTTTTTTCTGCTTTCTCCACCCTCACCACTTGCTGTCTTTGTCCTTTTGATAACAGCTTCTCTAACAGGAATGAGGTCATAGCTCAGTGTAGTTTTGATTTATATTTCCTTGATGGCTACTCCCGGGTGTGGTGGTGCACATCTGTAATCCCAGCACTCAGGAGGCTGAGACAGGATGATCACTGGAGTTGGAGGCCAACCTGGGCTACGTAGTGAACTTAAGGCCATCCTGAACTGCACAGGAAGTATCTGTCTCTACTTACAAAGTACCAGAAACATGAAGAAAGCAACAGCTTCTTTACTAAATGGTGCTGAGAAAACTGGGTATTTATATTCAGAAGATTCAAACACCCTATACAAAAATAAACTCAAATTGTGTGAAATACTCGAGTGAAAGTCTGACACTACTAAAATAAAACAAGGGAAACACACCAAGACATCAGAATAGGCAGCAGTTCTTTTAGATAACCATAAAAACAAAGGAAACAAAAGAAAAAAAGATAAAAACAAATAACAAAGGAAAGCAAAATAAATAAAAAGGACCTCACCACCTGCTTCTATTCTGTGTGACTCTATCTCCAAGCACAGCACTGGTTCACCTAACTTACCACCTGTTGGCTCATGTTGTTAAAGTTGCTTCTGACTTTTCCATCCCACTAGTCTTTCTTGTCCACCGTGAGTGCCCTAGGCAGAGTCCCACTGTGCGGCTGGATTATCCCCAGCTGCCTGATCCCACTGATGTAGGGCAGCAGGGCCAATCACCTGGATTTCTCTTGCCAGGGCAGTTCAGAAGTACCATCCTTGATAGCTGATGAAGTTGAACAGTTTTTTTATAAATTCGTTGTTCATTTGTATTTGACCTTTTCAGAAGTGTGTATCAGTACTCTGTGCCCTTTTCTCAATCAGATTTTCTTTGCAAATTAGAAACAATTTTATGTGTATCAAATATTAGTACTTTTTCAGGTAAATTGTTTATAAAATTTTTCCCATTCTGGATATTGTCTATATATTCTTGATTACATCCTTTGCCCTGCAGAAGTCTTTAGCTTGGAATAATCCAATTTGTCTCTTTTGGTTTTGTTTCTTATGTTTTTATGTTTATCTAAACATTTGCTGCCTATTCTGATGTCTTCGCATGTTTCCCCTGTTTTATTTTAGTAGTGTCAGTCTTTCTTTCAAGTCTTTGACACAGTTTGAGTTTATTTTTGTTTCGGGTGTTTCAATCTTTTGAAGATAAATACAGTTTTCTCCGCACAACTTAGTAAGGAAGTTGTCCTTGCTTCATGCTTTTGGTACTTTTTAAGAATCAGTTGGATATGAAGTGTGGAGTTATTTCTGGGCACTACGTTCAGTTTCTGTGTATGTTTCTTTTAATACCAATACCAGGCTATTTTGCTTACTGTAACTCTGCAACATATTATGAAGTTGTGTAGTGTATAATACCTCCAGTATTATTCTGTTTTCCAAAGATTAATTTGCTTATGAGTTTTTCAGTGGTTCTACATAAATTTTAGAATTGTTTTTCCTAGCTTTATGAAGGATGTCACTAATACTTTGGTCTATGTACTTTATTGAATCCTTTGATCACGTCAGGGAATATGAACATTTTAATAATTTTGATTCTTTCCCTGGAGATGATTTGTCTTTCCATTATTTCCTATCCATTTCACTTTTCCCATTAATGATTTTTAGTTTTACTTATGGAAATATTTCACGTCTTTGGTTAACTTTATTCATTAGTATTTCATCTTTTGTTTCCTTTTTTAGAAAATTACTGACTATTCATATTAATTGACTACCATCACATAGCAACACCACGGACTTTCGTGTGCTGATTGATGTTTTCACTGAATTCATTTCATTGTTCCAATAGCTTTTTGGTTGATTTGGAGGGTTTTCTCTGTGTAAGATCAAGCCATATGCACAAAATGAAAATATGACCTCCAATTTACTAATTGGATAACATCTATTTCTCTCTTACATAATTGTTCTTGCTCTTATTTTCAATATTGAGTTAAAAAAAGTGGAAATAGGCATTTTGTGTTCTGGGTTTTAAAAAGACACTTTTAGCTTCTTTCAGTATGATGTTAGCTATTGTTTTATTATACATGATGACTTTATTGAGGTTTGTTCATTTCATGCATAATTTATATCAGGATATAATGTTGGATGTTATCTGCATCTTTTCACATGATCAGGTGGTTTTTGACTTTCGTCCTGTTGATACAGTATATTATGTTTATTGATTTATGTATGCAAGACCATTCTTGCATGTCTTGGCTGATTCCCGTTTGGTCATGATGAACACTATTCCTAATGTGCTACTGCAATCAGTATGCTTGCATTTTGTTGAGAATTTTTGCTATTATGTTCATCAAAGAGGCAGTTTAACGAGCTTGGCTTATATTTTTCTTTTATGCGTAGATGATGAATACACTTGTTACCTGTATTTTAGTGAGGTTCGTGGCTGCATCCCTATGTCCATAAATATTAAATCTTAAACTGTGAATATGTGCAGTTTCATAGCCAGGGAAAAATTAACATCCTTCCTCTCTATTTTGTTATACGTTCAATTTCCTATTTGTTTATACCTTTATTATTTCTACAGTCCATATGCGTTTTTCTCCTATCTTTTCAAAAAGGACAACAACCAGCATTAACAGCAGGATAAACTATGTATAAAGCAGCGCTCATAAGCAAAACCAGAGTTAATTACTCATGTGACACGTATCTATGTGAGATATATATATATTACATAAACATATATATAAATTAATAAAGAAGTAAAATTTCTTATTCTGCTCAAGTATTACAGTGATTAATATCATTAACCTGCTTATTACTTGAAATGTACATAAGTACACCAAAATTACTTTAGTCCTTTCATTATATCTTATGCAAATGAATCAAATTATTCTCTAATGAATTTGGGAAAGGATGCTTAAGTTCATTAAATAAATATCAAATAACATAAAGAGCTGTATTTCTGAGAATAGACAAAATAAAACAGAGAGGAGCTGACCCGGAATACATTTATTGGTTTTCTGGATGGAATTGTTTGTGTGTTTCACTTATAAATTGCATTCAGAGCAACGTTTCTGAGGTAAATATCTTTTTCACAGCATCTTTCAGTGCTTGTTTTACCTGCTGCTTCCTCACTGTGTAAATAAATGGATTCAGCACAGGAGCCACCGAGGTATTGAGCACAGCCACCACTTTTGTCAAGGCGACTCCCTCTGTGGCGGATGTTTTCACGTACATGAAGATGCAGCTTCCGTAGGAGATGGAAACCACAGTCGCATGTGAAGAACAGGTAGAGAAGGCCTTTTTCCTTTGTTGGGCTGAAGGGATTCTCAGAATTGTCCTGAGGATGTGAGTGTAGGACAGAAGTATCAGCGCCAGTGTGGTCATCAGCGTGAGCAAAGCCAGAACAAAGCTCAGGAGCTCTAGAGTGCCGGTGTCTGTGCAGGAGATTTTCAGCAAAGGAGCAGAGTCACAGGTAAAGTGGTCAACCATGTTGGAGTCACAGAAATCTAGCTGCAGGCCCATCACCAGTGGTGAAAAAATTACCAAAACTTCAGCCAACCAAGAACTTATGATGAGCTGGTAACAGATCTTGTTACTCATGATGGTGGTGTAGTGCAGCGGCTTGCAGATGGCCACATAGCGATCAAAGGACATAGAGGCCAGGAGAAAAAATTCTGTTGAGCCAAGAAAAATAGCTGAGCTGCGCAAGCATTATAGGAAATAGATCTGTCCCCTGTTATAATGCTGGTCAAAAACCTAGGGTTACAGACAGAGGTGAAAGAAATTTCTAAGAAGGAAAAATTCCTGAGGAAGAAATACATGGGTGTCTTCAGGTGGGAATCCAGCAGGGTAAGAGTTATGATCGTTAGATTTCCAGTAACACTCAGTACATACGTGATGAATAAAAATATGAAAATCACAACCTGGAGTTCTGGATTATCTGTCAGACCCAGGAGGTGAAGTCTGTCACAGAGGTTCTATTTCTCATTTCTGCTGGTTGGTTTATGACAGATAAAATCAACATGGGAAACAATGAAACACAAATCAAAAGAGAAACATGAATATCTGAAAATCTTGACATGAAGCCTTAAATTCTATTTTCAGATTTATAAGTGTATATTTGCCATTTTGTAAAATTATATCATATTTAAGGTAAAATTTCTATGTTTAATATCAATCTCTACATATTTTCACTGTCTCCATCAATTATATTTATTATTAGAAATATAATAATTTAATATAAATTCTTCTGATGCCTCATTATGTAACTTAATGTGGACAGAGGACAGTATTCCTCTCCTTTATCATCTTTTCTAGGAATAAAAATTCTTACTGATTTTGAAATCAATGATCCACTCAGTTTTGTAGGAAAAATTCTAAGTGCCCTTACTGAGAAGTTGTCACTAGCACCTCCAGTAGGATTTTCTTACCCCTTTTCTTTCCAAAAACAATCAGCAAATAAGTCATTTGCAACTTGTGTTTTCAACATTTAAAAAACGGTTTATATAAATACTATCCTTTATTGCAATTCACTATGCAGTGCCTTTATATTACTGGAGACTTTAAAAACACTGCCATCATTCTTGATTTTAAAAATAGTGTTTTCCATTAAAATTCAAGTAACAGAAGATTTTAGAGTTGACTGTTTCCAAGTTATTAAAATTGGTTTTTAAAATCTAGCTAGGCATCAAAAAGCTTGGTCATAGAGTATGGTTTCCTAAAAATACAAATAGACAATGTATTGTAAAAGTTGGTTCATGGGATTATGGACTCTAAGAAGTCCCACCATCTGCAGTCATTCTGCAGAGCTGGTGATCTAGTTTCATTCTGAGCCTAAAAATCTGAGAACAAGGAGATCCAAGGTATAGGTATAATCTTAGGAAATAAAGACTAGTAACAAAACTCAAACTGTCAGGCAGAGAAAGCTCAAATTTTTCTTCTATTTTTTAAATTAGTTAATTTCATTCGTACATTTTAGATGTACATGATGATCATATTGATCATAAGGAATTTGTACGTGTACATAAACTATCTTGAGTCCTTTATTCCTATCATCCTCCTTCTCTTCAACTCCTCGCTCCGTCCTTATTTACAAAGACTTTGTTTCCATTTCCCTTTTTTTTCTTTTTTCCTTCTCCCTTCCTTCCTTTTTCCTTCCTGATTCATAACTATCCTTCCCATTAGAACATTTGTTACCATTACATAATATCTATTTCACATTTTGGTCCTTATTTACACTTTCATTTTCTCAAACTAAAGAAACCATGGATATTTGGGCATGTGTGTCTGAGTTATTATTTTAATATTGTTCTTAAATTCTTATATATGGCAATCACATTTTAAATCCACAGATAATTTAAATATGTCATTTAGTACTACCTTGGTCTTCCGCACCAGTAATATGCATCAGGTCTTTCTGAATTATATATGTACAAATATTAAGGAATGTATCTTGTGTTCCATATATTTCCATTAATTGCTAAAATGATCATTTAATGCACTTTCATATTTCCGCTTATCAAGTAAACTATTAAATATGTGTATATATTGTCTATTATTGAAAGAGAGAGCAAAGTAAGAAGTACCAGAAGAGAAATAAACAATGCTGTGTAACAAATAGAACAGAATGAATAACAGGTGAAGCATGACATGAAAATGACCTGACAGTACTTACCTCTCTTCAAAATATTGATTGTTAAAGTTCAATGACAAACACAAAGCAATATGCTCAATTTACTTAGATCATAAATATGCAGCGGCAGAATACTACATGCAGAAGGCAAAGCTTTTCTTCCTCCTCCAACATATTTACAATTTTCTGGATGTTTTATCTCCAAACATCCAGGGAAGTGAGTTCTTCATGATTTTCTCTAACATTGTCCAACTTCTGTAGTGCTGACATATGCCATGCACCACCTTAGCAACATATCTTTAGACAAAAGACCTTTCTGAAGTTATAAAATAAAATTTCTCTAAATTATTTTGGTAGACTATTCTGCTATTTCTCAGAGGGCCATTTACATTACTCTCCCCTCGTAAGCAACCAAAAATAGAGTCATTAATAGTTTTGTGGCACTTGATTTCAAAAATATTCTTCAAGGCAAATAAATGCTCCATGACTTTTGGGATAAGTAATAACAGGACACTAAGGGGTCTACGTACAGGATCAGTTTTCGCAATAACATTCTAATTAGTTGATTACAGAACTTGTGTCCTAGCAGAAGTGTTGGAAATTTTCCAGCAAGTTGTTAGCTCAGTATTTGGGGAGTGATGAGGCCTAGCAAAATGAGAAAAAATACGCAAATATTCATTTACATTTGTCCTCATGTGACTCTTGCATCGTTAGGACTAGGGGAAAGTAAGTTTTAAATGTAGAAGGCAAACTGAACCATAAGTCTATTAAGGAAGAAGTTGTACAAAACCTGCTGAATCCGCTAAAGATTATGATGCATGGTTGCAGCTAAAATGCACATAAGGAGAATTTCTCTTGTCCTCAGTTAAGTTAATATTAATTGAAAATTGGAAGTGGGTCAAACTTCACATTTACATTTTTTAGTATTTCCAAGCATATCAGCATAAGCACTGTGTGACTTTTATGCAGGTCAAAGAAGTAATAGAGCAGAAAGGATGTTTAAACGAAGAGTGGCTGAAAACCCGCCAATTCTGATTTAAGATATGAATTACACACCCAGGAAACTAAACAAACTCTCATTAGTGTAAACTCAAAGAGAACCATAAAAGACACATATCAAACTGCTGAAAATCAAAAACAGAATCTTTAGTGCAGCAAAGAACAAAGGACCCACTCACATCCAAGGAATTCTCAGCAAGTCCACCTTGTAACATTTTGATTGCTAGAAAGCATGGAGGGGGTAGTTTTTCTGCTTCCCTTTTTCCATACCTGCACCAACACTTGTTATCCCTTGGCAGGGCATATACCTCTGTGGCACAAGCACCTGCCTGGCAAGTGCAAGGCTCTGAGTTTGACTCCTGGCACAGACACACACACACACACTCGCACGCACACACACACACACACACACATATACAGTTATCCCTTGTTTTTGCTGTTGTTGTTGGTATTATTCATAATAGCTGATATAATCTAATATACCACTGTGGTTCTTCATTGTGTTGCCCTGATGATCAGTGATATTAAGATCCTTTTCCTAGGCCTTTTGGGCATTTGTATGTGTTTTTGGAAAGTGTATATTCGGGTCCTTTGACCATTTTAAAGTTTTTCTATTCTACTAAATTGTAGAATATTAACATTTTAACACTGTTAGTAAATATTTTCTTCCATTCTGTACATTGCCTGTTCATTCTGGTGATAATTGACTTTGCCATGTGGAATACTTTTACTTTAGTCCTGCTTTTTTTCATTGCCTGTTCATTGGTTATCAAGTCAAAAATATTATTGCTAACACCAGTGCCAAGAAGATCTTCTCCCTTTGTTTTTTTTCTAGGAGACAGGTGTTCAGGTTTAATGTTTAAGTTTTTAGTCTATTTAAAATTAAGGTGTGTGTATAACCAGAATATGATTTTATTGTTTTGAATGCAAATATTGACTTGGTTGGAATCGTTTATCAAAGGTTCTGTTACTGGCTGTAAAGAAACAAGTTCCCACGAATTCCACTGCCATCAAAAAGTTGACTCTTTCAACCACTTGAGTAATCTGGGAAGTAAACCCATCATCTCAGCTCAGTCATGTGATATAAACCCAGGTCTCAGGACACCTTGACTGCACCCTTGTAGAAACCCCAGGTTTTCTTAATGACAGACGTGAGGTAATGCTTGCATGTCCCTCCAAGGTCAAAGTTAGTAGTAATTCAAATGTAACATAAAAATGAACACACAAGATGCAGACGGCACACCTTCTCAGAAAGCAACTTCCCATCCATTTCCATTTGTTATTGATGAGCAATCTAAAGCATCGAATTCATTATTTTTCCACGTAATGAAAATATTTTCCTTTTCAGGTTAATGTGGTGACAAGATGATTAAAACTCTTCACAGCAAAAAGTCTCCGCTGACACAATCTTGCCAAGTATGCCCTGGGCAGTGATGAGCCTCTGCACTAAGACCAAAAGAACAGAACAAGATAAAAATGAATGTAAGACCCATTACTTTCCCTCAAAGAACACTGACCCATTAGTCCCCCAGGGTTAGGGTGTATAGGTATCCTTATCTAAAACCAAAACGGCTTCACTGTCCCCTGCACTTCACAGTATATGCTGACCTGAGCACACTCTTGCATTTCTAAATTTTAGCTTGGCAGATTCTCCTTTCTGCCCACATTACACGTGCTCCGTAGGCTCTCTCCCATACCAGTGAAACCTCACTGATCCTATCCATTTGTATTTATGTTTTGTTTTTAGTTTTTTGGTCACATCTCAGACCAAATGTCCTCCACTCCAAACAGATTCTCTCTTCACCCATCTCTGCGGTGCAGTCTTGGATGAGCTTCCTGGTCTTCCCAATATTCCAAGGGCTTGGCCTTTGAGTAAGCTTATTTACTCTTCTTTGAAAAGCAGTGACCCCTTCACTCACAAACGCCCCTGTTCATAAGCAGTTTGGCTCTCAAACAAAAGCACTTGGTAAAAATTTGCCTCACATCCCAAACTGCACATCAGCTGACAACACAAAGGTGGCCATCTTCCCCAAAATCCAAAACAAATTAAGCTTGTGAGTTGAGACACCACTGTACATCATAATGAAAGTGAAATATTTTCATTCTTAGATTGATATCGAATTTTAGACATTTTCTACAGTGTAATTAGTACTCAGTTACAAAAGGACCATAGTACAGGAATGGTAACAAATTACCGATAGCAATCTGCATAGAAAAACTGTCAGGCTTCTCCTGTTACCAATTCAAATATCTTTTCTAAATCAATGTTTAGACAACATAATTAAAAGTTTTTTGGTAAAGAATAAACATAGAATATTTACTTTCCTCCTTCTCCCATAATTTTAGGTACATTTATACAAGAAATTGTTAAAATTTACAGGACATGTATACAAATCTAGATGTTGTTCCTTGAAAGGGATTTTCTTTCATGTTACTGGCACTGTAACTTATTTTTTAAGATGTTGCTTAAACCACTGTTTTTCGGTTAAAAGGTCATATGGACACTATCAACAATAAGTATGTTCAACTTCTCACAATGCATGTATTATGAGCCAATTGTTCAATAGTTAGTGAATTGAAAGTTATAGACAGTATTTTCATTAGACAGATCTCAATGTTCCCATCTCAGTTCCTCTTTTAGAATACAGCTTGAGAGAAGTCCCCTTGGCTATGACACTTTGAAACACAAATAGTTTCTATGCAACTATAGGAATTCAACTCGTTTTGAACATCAATATTTCTGGTTTCCCTATAGATAACAGAAAATGTTTAATTAGTTCCCTTATGTTGTTTTTAGAGTTAATGGAGAAAATAGTCCATTACACCATTTTCCAGAAGATCCCCAAGTTCTTACATAGGTCCTGAGCGAATATGTTGTGTATTATTAAAGAACAAAGATAATCCATGATGATGTGGAGACACATCTACTTTTGTTCAAGAGAGAATGAAAAACTATAGTGATTATATTAAAAAAGAAAGAAAGCAAAACCACTGAGCGTTACTATTTTGATACTAATAACTTAGACTTCCAGGTCTTAAATTACACTGAATACAGATATGAGTTACTTTATTTGTTGAGAAAAACATATTTGAAATTTATATATATATATATATATAGTACACTGATTAGAAAGTGAGATAAATACTTTTTGTGTTTGTTATTAAACATTACTGAATTTTTAAGTAATGATACCTAGAAAGGGAAGAGACAAAAATGTATGGGTTAGAAAGACAATTTTTTTGAAACCACTCACGTTATATTTTTGGTTAATAATAAAATGATTCACAATGTATCAGCAAGCAAATGTGCTGTGGAATTGACAACAAGTAATTTCACACTGTGTTGTCTGGTCTATGAAGTTATTGCTATGCATTCCATCCTATTCTACTCTGTGTGTTACCATGAGACAAAACTATTTAAATTCATAATTAGAGAAACAAAGAAAATATTTATCAAACTCATGATGAGAGATTCGCTGTACACATTCAAACTAGTGGCTGTATTTTCTATAAGGAAGGTAAATTCATAATGATTTTCAATAGTTTTCAATAATAATGTGACTGGGACAAATTCTTTTATTATTACTCTATGTAAATATTTTGTTGTAGAGATAACGTTGGTCAAGAAGCTGAATCTGACCAAACAATTGAGAAAACAAATCTCAAATTTTGTGTAAAATTTCAACTTGATATTTATATTTTAATTTTGAGAGTGATATAGTTTGAGTCTATAATTCATAAAAGTTTTCCTTTTCTGTTGAAAAATTTTTAGTTGGTACTAACAGATGGAATCAAAACACTAACAAAATATTTATTAAATTAAATTGTTAAAACCTACATAAAATATTCTTTGAGAAAATTTAGAGTTATCTCATATTACTAAAATGCAGATAGAAATACACAGACGTGTGAGTCCTGCAGAAGGAAACAGCAAAATTACTGTTTTAACAATAAAGGCAGCAATCAAACAAAAGTAAAAACATTTAATGCTGGAACCAGTAAGAGCCATGAACCAAAATGTGTGAACCATAAAACATAAGACTAAGCCTTTTTTTCCTGCAGAAAAGCAGATCTGAAAAGTAAGAAAACTATATGAAATAAGGGGTTACAACCGTTGTCCTGACTGCTGGTTACAACTGTCGTTACAGTTACAAAGAATTTTAAAGCGCACATGCGTTTTAATTGTGTTACTTAGTGCTTCATATCACTTCACAATCTTTGCTCAGTGAATTAATGTAATTAATACCGATTTATTTTTTCTCAGATCAGATGGAATTGAGAAGGAATTTAGCAATGATAAAACGTGCAACGCTGACAGAGTCATTCTTCTTTAACTCACAGAGGACCCACAGAGGCAAATTGTAATTTTTCTTTTATTTATGACATATTCATTTAGTGTCACTGGGAATCTTATCCTTATTCTTCTCAAGTTGCTGGATTCCCCACCTCCAAACACCCAGGTATCTGTTCCTCCAGAGTTTTTACTTCTTAGAAATCTTACTGACAATGACCCATATCCCTAGATTCCTGGTCAGCATAGTGACTACAGTTAAAAATTTTCCTATGATGCTTGTTGCACTCAATGATTTTGTGCCATTTTCTTGGGTATGTCAGGGTTTTGCACGTGGCTGCCATGTCCCATGACCACGATGGGGCTACTTGCAAAGCCCTTCATTATGCACCTGAGCAAGAACGTGTGTAACCTGCTGGTTGTTGCTTCTTGGTTGACAGGTTTGTTAACTGTCTCTCCTGGACTCATCACTGGTCTGCAGTTGGAATTCCGTGATACCAGTGTTAATGACAGCTTTCTTTGTGACTGTTCTCCTTTCCTGAAACTCTCCTGCTCAGACACAGGGGTCATAGAATTGTAGTTTTATTTTAGCTCTCACCACCCTCTTGATTACCTTGCTACTTGTCATAGGATCTTATGCAAATATCATAAGCACAATTTTGAAGGTCCCTTCTACCCAGCTTCAGAAGAAGGCTTTTTCTACATGCTTTTCCCTCATGACCATTGTGTAAATTTCATGTGGAAGCTGTATTTCGATGTATATCAAACCTTCACCAGAAGAGTGTCTTGAAACAAGGGGATTGCCGTGCTCACAATTTCAATTTCACCTGTACTGAATCCTAGTAAACAAGCAAGTGAAACAAGCCCTGAATGATATAGTAAAATTGTGTGTGTATATATAATATATAATTATAGTTTTATATATATATATATTATATAAATATATATGTATACACACACACTCCTTTTCTAACTTGAATCATGGATTTTCTTTTATAAAAATACACACCTAGAAATTTGCAATTGTAGCTTATATCAACTGCCATTTTAAATATCATTTTTATGCTATTCAAATAATTGAAATCACTCATAAATATCCACCCAATCTTTGGTATTTTCATCTTTTTATTAGTATTATCTGTACCTACGACATTCTCTGAAACATGGAGTGTTAAATCCTGCTCTTTAATGCTCTGATTTTGCTATCTCCCAAATACTACACTATGGATTCAGTTCAGAAATGCTATTTCTCTCCCATGGTTTTGCAGTAAAAAATAGGCCCAGAATATAGTTTCCTTGTGAACTTACTAATTTTTAAATAATTTTAATAACCTGTCATATTTCTTCCTTATATCACATAATATTGGTGTTTTATTACAATGTGGAAATTTTCCAGAAGCGGGCCAACCTTCCTTCCTTTCTTTCCCCTTTCTTTCCTTCTTCCTTCCTTCGAAGTCCTCTTCCCCTCTCTTCTCTCATTCCCTCATTTACTTTGCCTTTCTATCTTCTTCCTTCTTTCCCTCCTTTTTCTCTTTTTCTTATTGATTGAACGCTTTTCATACCAAATATATTAAATTGCAATATGGGCTTGCTAGTTAGATTGTTGTGTGTAAATCCCATCGTGATCCCATAATAATTTATTTTATCTTCTAAAGAGGCCCATAAAACATTGAACCACCAAAATGGCATATGTACAATATTCTCTCCAATCCTGTTTATGTGTGTATTATATCTAGACCAAAATTCATCACCACTAACCACACAATTACAGTTACATTTTTTCAAAAATGTGATTGTGTCTATCGAAGATACTTGATCAAGTGCTACTGAGATAGGATATAGTGTGGGAAACATCCTTACATTAGACTCACAACTGAAAAATTTGTTATGGATATTGTTGAACACAAAATTATCCTGGTCTCACATTTTTCATTTTCTGTTGACATGAGCCTAAGAAAGTTGATCCTCCCCTCACTATATTGTGTTAACATCCTCACATGTGCTTGAAAAATATGCTTCTGCTCTTATCACATTAACTTGACTCTGGTGTGAGCCTGAGGAAGAGGAGCTCTAAGTGCTTTACAGTAACCCCACATCACTAGCATGGCAGGTCTGAGTTTTCTGGTGAGCTTTGACATCTGTCCTCTTAGGTCTGTCTAGGCCCACATTAAAACAAAACAAAAGAAAACAAAACAAAATCCTCCCCTTCCCACTTAATTAGCACCCCTGGTGGCTCCCCATACACATGAAAACAGACAAGAAGCAACCCTAAAACGCACTGAGGTGGCCATCTCTGCCTCTGCCCCTTACTGTTTTCTTGAGGGTTTCTTTTTATTGCTGGCAATTATCTTCTATGGCTCCTGGCCTCTTGCGATTCTCCCAAATGTACTTTGAAATCTAATCTAAAGTAGATGGAGCTACTCTGAATCAAACTAACTCAAGTTTTCTCTGTGACTACCTGCACTTTGCAAGGTATATATTCCTTGTTATAAATCTCTGCTATTCTTACTACTTCTCTGGGTCCTGTTCAGTTCTTCTCTGCGTCCTGTTTGAGACACAAAGAGCCTGGGTGTCATGCTGGACATGGGCCAACTGTCAGGTAGTACTAAAACATCCCTCTGTGTCAGGCTCAGAAGCTGTGCAGGTAGAAAATTAGATGCAAATTATTTGTTCAGAATAAAAGAAAATAATAGCCATTGTTAATTTCTTATCATCTTGTTTTCAAATTCTGTATCCCTTTTTATTGTTTTCTCTCTTTAATATAGAAAAGTATTTTTTAAAAAGAATGAAAAAAAAAATTTCCTCTGAGTCACTGAAGAAAAAGTTTCAACCCTATTGTTTTCAGATGAACTTGGTTTTTTGACTGTAGCGAGACGATATTTGAGCCAGCATCCCAAAGAGAAGACGGGGCCTCAACTCACCCCACTGAGCTAGTACAAGGCAGGTTCCTTGACCCTGTCACAGACAAAGAAATTTCCACATGTGTCACTGAAAGGCATAGGAGGTTTATTAGGCAGATTTTTAAAAGTACACACTCATAAAGTAGAGGCAGAGCATCAAGAGAGAGGGGCACATTATGTGGTCTTGGGCTGTCCTCAAGATGGTCGATCTAGAGTTTCTATTTTTAGTCTGTCAGGTCATCCATGTCATGGGCTGGGTTTCATGGGTTTGTATTTAGTGATATTCTGCCCTCTAAATAACAGTGTTTCCTTGAGAATGGAAGTCAGTGGGAGGAAAAGCAATTCACAGGGGAAAAGCAAAGTCCCCAATTTACATGCTTATTGTACTTTTAAGACTTTTAGGTATGGGCTGGGGATATAGCTCAGTGGCATGAGTGCTTGCTCGGCAAGCCTGAGGTCACAAGTTTGGTTCCCAGAATTGAAGAAAAAAAATACCTTTAGGTAGTTTTTGTAATGAGTTTTCTGAAAAGAAAGAAAAAAAGACATTGTAACCTTGAACACCTTCTGTGTGTTCTAGCTGTAATTTTTTTCTTAAAATTACAATTTGGAAGTTGTAATTCTTCTCATCTATTTTAACCTATCTTTAGTTTTTAATCCTACCTAAAGGTGAATGCTTCCTAGATTCTAAACTGAGTTACATTTATAAAATTTTCTTCCTACTGCTTCCCTTTGATTATTTTCAAATTCAGTGAAGTTCTTTACATAACAATGATTGTTCCAAACTCTGTGTGTCAGATGCTGTCCCTTGATTTGCACGTATGTATATCCCACTGCAGTGCTCAAGTCCACAACACATCGTTAGCACCAAGGGTTTTGTGCTTATTTGTGGTCACAGACACTTCTGAAGACTTTTAAAACTTCTTTGCTTAATTCAAAAATCTTCATCTGTTTTGTTTTAGCTCACAGTATTAATGAAATTTGTCACATTGCATCTTCCAAAGTCATTGAAATTCATGTAGTGTTGACTTGTTAATGCTTTTTTTCTTCAATTATTGTACCTTTTACATCACTTATAACAAGAATTTTCAGAAACTTGCATAAAATATCAGCACATACTCTGTGGGCATGACTAAAATTCTCTGTGCTGCGGTATTTCTGTGGACAGTTTCTTTTCTTTTTAAACTGGGAATTTAATAGAGCAAGCTGTATGTTTAAAAGCATGAGCAATAATTTCTGAGCTGCTTTTAGTATCAAGATCACTCTAAATCCCCAGGACTGCATGAGTTTAGATCATTCTGCATGAGTTAGATTGTAGAGGCTCTGTTTAAATGGAATTATACAAATGGAATTAACACACTGTCTCCTTTACAAGCCTTAGGTTTAAACTTATTTCTTCACCATTCTCGTAGTTAAGTTCATCTTGGCTCTGACCTGTAAACAGCCACAGAAATTGTTCCTCTTCAGAGGGAAGACTAGTAACCACTGCAGTCTTTCCACTGAGTTCCCAGGAGCTGAAAGTCTCATAGCACTGGCATGCTCCTTACTTAAGAGCAGAA